>APFE030279667.1:1486-16776 GCA_000404065.3 Pinus taeda
GGGAAGCATTTGGTAAGGTACTTTAAGGATAGGGGAAGGTGTATGAACATCAGGAAACAAGTTTTGCCGATGACTTGACCGTCCAAGAGAAATTGCCTTCAAAACCCTAGGGGAGGGAAATGACCTTACCTAGGCGCAACTGAAGCATGAACAAGGTGTAAAATGACAAGGGAGATGGTAATGAGATGTGGGGAAAAATGGGGGTGAAAATGATGACCTTGCAAACAGCAAAACAAAACCCTGCCTTTGACATTTTTAAGCTAAATACTCATGAATTTCCCATTTCAACTTGATGGCATTTATGCACATTTTCCATGATTATTTTGTTTTAGCAGGCAAAAAACATTAATGATTAAAGGCCTACCTGCAAACTTGAGGAGATTTGGGGTCTTTTTGAAGTTTATAAGCAATTGTTGTAGGTGAACTCCTGGCAGGTCGCGTGCAGGCCTGGACGGGTCACGCGCGCCCAAGAGGTCGTGCCCGTGTTGTTTTTGAACTGTTGGGACCCCCTGGACGGGTCACGCCCACCCAACAGGTCGCGCACAGCAATGGACGGGTCGTGTGCAGGTGCTCTCTGCAATTCTGCCCGATTTTGTCTCCAAATCACCTTTCACTATTGCTTTGAGGCAAACGATGATCAAATGGAGGGAGAGAGGGGCTTTATAGGCTTGCTTTAAATTAATTTCCCCTCAAACCCTCTTTCTAATGTTTATAACTTGACACTTTTTCAAAATTTAAATGTTGCTGACTTATGGTTTCCTTTTTGTCCTGAAATTGGTTGAAATGATGTTTTTTTCTTGAAAACTTTTGCAGGGATAGCTTCTGAGGAATCTTGGCAAAGGGGACCAGGGCTGCATACTGACTTTCGATGAATTTTTACAACCTTTTACAAAATTATAAAATGACCTTGTCTTTAAAAAACAGGGTTTTTAAATCCAAGGTAAAAATTAGCTGTACAAGATGAAATATTTTGAAGAAATACTGTCATCCCTCTGGCTTGTTGGGCATTTTTTTACTTTTAAAGACATGACCTCAAAGACAAATTGGACCTAAACCCTAGACCTAGGACTTTTGACCTTAAGACAAGACAAGTAACCTTGAAAGAGTTTATTGACTGAAACAACTTGATGCAGCAGTGCCAAGAGGGGAATAAAGACACAAGCTCCTCCATCAGGGTTATGGCATGCCTAATGGAATGCAATAAGATGACACTGATGAGACACCTACTTATGCAAAATGCAAAGAGCTTTGATCACTGATGGAGGGCTTCTAGACCGACTCTAACAGAATGCAGCTTCTCTCATGTCTGATGGACCTCCTTTTCTCATTTTGAAAGTAGTTAAGATTCCATGCAGTTGTGTCATAGTGATACTCTAAAGATCCTGTTTTTCTTCTATGGCAGAAACTTTTGATTCAAACTTAGTAGACAAGGATCTTAAAACCTTTTCAACTAAAGTAACTTATTTTATCTCTTCCCCCAAGTTCTTCATGCAATTAACAATCTCATCTATACGTAAGAAGTAATTAGCTATACTTTCATCATTGTGCATTTTGAGAGTTTCATATTGAATTCTGAGAGATTGTGGTTTTGCATATTTTACTTGATTGTCTCCTTCATAGCTTAGAACGATCTTGTCCCATATTTCTTTGGCGGTTTTGAGCTGCATAACCTTGACAAATTCTGATTGTGACAGACTCCCCAATAATGTATTGACAGCCTTGGCATTGGTATCATATTGCTTTTTATCTACCGTATCTGTAGGAAATGTATATCCTCCTCCACAATTTCCTAGACATCTGTTCCAAGACATTGAAGATAGGTTGTGGTTCTTACCTTCCAATAAACGAAGTTGCTCCCATCAAATATTGGTGGTCTAATGGATCTCTCTCTTTCATAGTTACTCGTGATGATAGATCTTCCTTCAAGCGATCAAGCTTCTTCTAAAGGACCTGCTCTGATACCAATTGTTGGAAATAATACTGAGAGGGGGGGTGAATCAGTATTAGCAAGTCAATAATATTTCATTTCAGATTTATATACGCTACTTCAGTTAATCAAACTTGCGTGTATACACAACTGTATTTAAGGAAACTAACGTGTACCCTTCAAACTTATAACTTAGTTAATTCATCATATGTTGATCTTTAATATGTGCATCATAACCATATAAACAGTAACCAGGTGCAGTAAAAACATAACAGACAATCACACACATGAACACAAGATATAAGGTGGAAACCCATTATGGGTGAAAACCACCTGCTGCAATCGTCTCTATCTTCTTTTAATAAGAAATTTCTTTTTACAATTTTTGTACTGGTGCAGTCTTATACCAGTACGCAAGCTTCTACCTGCAGAAGGCTACAACCTTCTCTCACTCTCCAGCTTCTCCTGGAAGGGAGCTACAACCCCCTAGCTCTTGTACTAGCTGATGTGTTTACTAGTACGTAGGTGCTGGCCTACAGAAGGCTATAACCTTCTCTTTTCTTCCAAGGACCACATTTCATAAATTTTTAGAATGGATCCATCAAATATATATGCATCAATCAATCTCCTTTGCACCAACCAAAACTGAATCAACTAATCACTTCTCAGAATGTTGTAACCAGAATACAGTAACAGTAACCATAACCCAAGTTAGAACCCAGAACACCGCAACAACAAATAGAAGTACAACAACAATAAATCAGACCCTAGAATTATGATGAACCAAGTTCTAAGTACAACAACAGAGACCATTCTATCAACTATAACAAGACAAGTGACATGAACTTACAATATCATATAGATTTAGTAGACTTGGTGTAGCATCAAATGTATAATATCAAGAATAGGACATCCAAAATGTGGTATAAAAACTAATTGTGACATTTAGAGACATAGAGATATAACCAGACCCTATATATACTTACGTCTTCCTACAAAAACATATGTCAGAGATGATACTCCAAATTCAAATGTAAACACTTAATCATACATACCTTGTTGTAGGAGACTTACCCTTTACTGTTGATGTGTGGTCCTTACTGTAGTGATCCTTGAATGCATGTTTTTTCCTGCCTTCTAGGAGCTCGATATTGAATATGTTGTATCTATGTCATTTCAAATCTCCAGGGTCTGAAATTTCATCCTGTGGTAACCCTTTGAGTCCTCTTTGTAACCCCATAGGTCTGATCAAGATTGAATTCTTCAAGAAAGAGTTATGCTCAATCTCCCATGATGACCTGATTATAGCCTGGTCTAGTAGAGAAAACTTGTACGAAGTGCCATGTATCACTCTTGTGACCTTCGCCGCTGAAAATGCTACTCAACAAACTAAATTCCTTCCTCTTTCTACGAATATTTACGAAATTTGAATCCAATGCTCAGACAGAAAGTTATGAAGATTTTCCCAGTTTCACCTATTTGACATGGAATTCGGGATCCTACGAAAACCCTAACTTCCTCAGATCATATCTCCGAAAATATAGCGAACCAAAATCTGAAATTCAGTCATGAGGTTCATCAAGATTTCGGCACATTTGTTATGAAGATTTTCCCAATGTCACCTATTTGACATGGAATTCAGGATCCTAAGAAAACCCTAACTTCCTCAGATCATATCTCCGAAAATATAGCGAACCAAAATATGAAATTCAGTCATGGGTTCATCAAGATTTCAGCTCAAATGTGTTTTAATTTCAATTTTTGAAGCTTCGAAACAACAAGTGAACGTTGGAGGGATTTTAGGAGCAAAAAAATATTATTAATTATTGACTATTAAATGACCACAACCATATATGAGTTCCATGCCACAACCCCACAAGGTTTTAGCCCACTAACTGGGGCTACTAACTTCAAACGCAAATAACTCTCAAACTGTGAAGAACTGGAAGGCGTACCATATATCAACGGAAACATCTCGATGAGTAGAATCCATCAAGAAGATATTTGATGCAAAACAATATGAGTTGTCAAGTAAAAATTCCCTTGCAAGATCGGGGTAGCCTCTTGTGCTACTTGGGTTGACATCAATGACAACAATTGATCAACAACTTCTCCAAGAACACTAACACAATAGGTAATCTTTTATGTAAACTGTTAGCACTTTGAAAAATCCCTTCAGGCTGAGAAAAGGGCTACAGAGGTAACCATAAACCACTTTGGGCTAGAAACTGGTCTTTTCTAGCCAGAGGGGGCTCCCTCACTCAAGAATATAAAGACTTGAAAGCACAAATTTATAACAGAGAAAAATTTTAACAAAGGAATTCTAAATTATTTGGTTGAAGTGTGAATGGTTGTATAGGTAATAATACATGATCAATTTAGCCTTTTACTCATTTACCTATGCAAGTAAACTGATAACTATTACAAGGGATTGTAAGCATGACTTTGGGATACAATGATAGGTTGTAGTATGGAGGAGATAAACTAAAACAAAACAAATTATTCCTCTGGAATAAGATAATGTTGTTTATATAGGAGAAAGGGAGACTAAACAAAGAAGAGAACATGCATGAACATATAGCATTTCATTTGTAACTGCAATGTGAAGACAGATGAAAGAGAGCAGCTAGACTAAATTCTAGATCAACTAAAATCAAATACTCATAAAACACAAAGAGAAAATAGAATATCTAAACAGAAAACAGAACAAATCCCATATATCATATCATAAGAATCCTTGTACAGTGAAATCGACGACCCTCAATACATAAGCACTGCACCATGAATTGATCACACAAGCATAAATTTCGTAAAATTAACACTAAAACATCGTTGAACCATCAATAACATATTTTGTATTCATTCATCAAAATATATAATTGATACATGGGATCAAAATATGTTTAGGTTGTTGTATCTTCGATCCAACAGAGGATCGGTCTAAAATTGAAACAAAAATAGTAAATTGTTGTTTTTATAATGCCTTTCCTCAAGACATAAATCATAAATCATCTTTTGTCCTTAAAAAAAACCAAACTTTTTAATACAAATTAACTTAATAAGTTTTTGAACTGATCATCATGACTGAAATAGAAAAAAACACAAAAATTGCTTTTCTGATTGTTCAAAAAGCTTGCGTAGAAGTTGCACAGCACTCAAAACTTTATCCTTCTAGAGATAAGATGTGGTGAGCTATTAAGGAGGTGATATGGACACCACACATACCCCATGTCAACCTCTTTAAAACCTAACAGGCGGCTATCATCTAGCATGCGTGTGATGGTCTAGGCACGACCTACGTAGCGAGTGTGCAATGCCTACGCAAGGAAATTTCTGCAACTTTTCTCTGAGTGCCTTCCAGTCCTCCTGAATGCTATCACAATACTATATGTTGCTCAACATGTCAAATTCAACATATTAAAGTACCATAAAATAAGACAAAACTTGAAAAATAAGAAATGAGGTTTAGTCACTTCCTTTTTCTCTTGCTTGACACTTTACTGTTGGAAGCCTTGGTGTTGGGCGTTTTGGTCTTAATATCTGGAGTAGTGAAGTCATGTTGCTCAACAGGTGGTGATAAGGTGGGTGTGGCCTTAATCATGAGCTTAGGATCCAATTTATGTATCTTCATGGGTGGTGGTATCATAGCTGCTCCTTCGTATCTCTTTAACAATCTTCGTGCCTCATCCAAATCTTGCCTCATACTTCTCAACTGAGCATTCAATACCAAGTTTCTAACATATAAACTTTTGCATTGCCTCCTAACCGGTTGGGACCATTTGACAAAGTGTTTGCTCCTGTCAAGGGCTCTAGACGCTTCTCTAACTTCATTATCACAGTTCTCAAGAATGTGTTGTATTGAATTTTTATAATCTTCATCCTGCTTTTTGAAATGGTTCACCAGGTCCTTTCTTTCATCCAGCTCCTCTAAACACCTTTAATATTCTTTCCACTAGCTGAAAGGGGGTTTTCCTAGTGCTTGATCTATATGCTTCATCTGCTGCACATACCCAAATTTGTACTTGGAAATACTGACTGGTGACCCTCCAAGATCTACTACAACATTCTTGGCTTACTCTACAAAAGCAGCATGCTTCCCCTTTCCCTTGACAACTGATGTTATAGGTGAATTTGACTTGTCCTCTGCTTGCTTGACTACTCCCTTGAGATCTCTATTCTTTCTCACCAGGAGCATTATTCTTATTTGATATTTAGAGTGCACTTGTTTCATTTTAGTCATCTTAGGGTCCTCTTCTTCATACTGCATATCACATGTTTCAAGTGGTGCTATGTCCTCCTCGTGGTCTGGTTGTACTATTTCTAGGCCCTTGACTTCATCCACTTTATCATCAACCCGTACATCTACTTGCATGTCTTCATAAATTTCCACTACTGCTTGAGGGGTTGCCTCTTCCTAGGTATTTTTGACTCTAGACCTTGTCCCGGGTCTCATCACAAACTCATCTTGCATTTTGTCTTCAATTTTGATTTTAACTTTGGCTTGTTGAGTTGATGTCACCTGCTCTTATGTTTCTTTGACTGCCTTGGCATCCTTCATGCTTTGCAATTTATCTTGCTTGCTCAATTTTCCTACAACTTTATTGCTTGGCTTCTCACCTTTCTTCTCTATGGGTTTCATCTTCATGGTTGAATGGATGTTCTCCTTTTTTGGGTTTTCCTGCTTGGGCTCTTCCTTATCTGTCTTCATTGATGGTGATCCAGTTTGTGGCAACAGATCAATACTTGCAAGAAAATTAGACCAAAACATTTTCTTCCTCTCAATTGCATGCTTAACTAAAAATTTTATTAAATAAAAATAAACAGACTTGAAGCATGGTGGTCTTTTTGAATTTGTACTTTTGTAGCCATTCTTTCTAAACTCTCGAGAAAAAAATAAGGGATGTTCATTGGCTTTCTCTCTGTGAAATTCCATCATAACCTGAGATGGTATTGATATATTCTACTAAAGCTACCCTCACAGGTGAAGTATATTTAAATAACCTTTACGAGGTTGACATACTGTTCTTGAAGATAAATACTAGGGAAAGTGGAGGCAAACTTGTCCAGAAACTTCGGCTTCAGAAACTGTTTGTAGGTTAAAATGTCTAATTCATCCCCTTTAAACCACTTCTCCCCTGTTGTAGGGAGGTTGGTTGCATCAGCAATAAATTTCTCAGTTAATACAATCTCCAGGTCCCCTACTTTTACTCCGCCAACTTGGAAATTAAGAGCAAACAAACTAGCAAGTTTGGAGTTGTGACCTATTTTATGGACCTTTTGACAAAAAGGAATGCACACTGCATTTTCAAAGGCCGCTCTAATGGCAGGGGATGAGTTCAACAGGCTCAAGGTGCTGGATTCAGTATGCACAAGGTCTCCACCCTTTTTATAGGTAGCAGGGGCCATCCTATCTCAATATTTGGTGGACTAACTTTGACTTTAATCTAGGGCTACATGTACAGACCCAAACAAATGAATATGATCAAGGGTGATAACACAATTATGCTTCAACAATTGTGATAGTGAGATGATGACAACGAAGTTTTATGGGGTCGAATACAAGAAAGAGAATTTGAGGATTATAAAACAACTAATATCGACCCTTTAGGAAACATCTTGGCACAACTTCATATCCATGATAAGGTGACAACAAATTCAGAAGCGAAAATGTATTTGTCAAGCAAAACAGAGTGCGCGCAACAAATTTTTTTAGCCAAAACAAACACAATTTAGACAACAGTAACTAGGATATATAGCAGTGAGAATTCAAGAAAGGTGACTGACTTCCTACCTCTCCAATCCTTGTAGTCAAACTGTGTGTTGATAGCTAGCCCGAGACACAATACCTCTCTGTGTAGAAAAACACGGCACAATAATTGAATTCCTCTATGACCTATAAACTTCTTTGTGATCTCTAAACTTCTCTGTGATCTCTGCTTCAGAATGTGACCAATGATCCCATTCCCTACATGAAGAATGAGCCCATCGCCCGCAATCAGTCACGAAGGAAATTGGCAGCCTTTACAATGATATCAAATAATTTTGCTAATGTAATGAGTTTGACAGTTAACCCGTGTTCCACTTGAAATTCACATGTTAAGGTGATCACTGATTAAGTATTGTATGCTGGAGAAAACTTTAGACATGATGGACTTGTAATCAAAGTTCGTTGGGGGTGAAAAAGGACATGAGTCAGTCATGGTATGTGATGATGCTTAGGGAAGGGGTATTTAGGCCTATGGATTTGTAGTTAGGTTAAAATGGGGGTAAGGATCTAGGCATAAAATAATAAATATGAATAATGTAAGCATTGGGGAATAATAGAAGACTAGTTGGGGAATAAGAGAAGACTAGTTGGGGAATGAGGGAAAGTAATGTAATGAGGGAAATATGGAATAGGCAGAGGAGTACATATAATGTCTAACAAGGGTATAGATCAGAACATTTGTGATTAGGACCACTTCGAGATCTTTCTTTCGACAATAGACACATTGGCCATATAACCATCCTATCATTACCTAATACCAAAATTCAACGATTTATTACAATATCTTCCCATACAATAGAAACCCCTTCCCAATGACTGACTTTGATGACCAGAGTGATGACCCAACTTATGATGACTCCTTTAGGCAGTGACAGGTCAAATCATGACAGCAAACAAGTTTATGGATTTGACCTTCTTTAAAATAACAAAAAGTAACTCGAAATACCTTTCGACTGACAAACTAACCTACTCTAACATAAACAACACATGTCCTTCTTCAAGAAACTAACACAATCTCTAGTATTTTTATGTACATAAAAACATACTTTCTTCAAGAGAAATTAACATTATGGCTATTGTTTTGTGCACGTCAACAAATATTCTTTTACAAGAACTTAGCAAAATAATTGTTATTTATGTGTGTATGAGAACATGTTCTTTTCAAGAAACTATATAAAAATAATCACATATTCTTATCAAGAAGTCCTACACAATAGTCATTATTTCCATGCATGCAAAAACACATATTTCTTTCCAAGAAATCAAAAGCATCATAGCTATTATTTCTTGCATGCTAACCCATGTTTCTTCTTCAAGAAATCAAATGCATGGTATTTATTCTTTTATGCACATGTAAATACATATTCTTTCCCAGAAGAAAGAAAACGTCATAGTTATCATTCTTGCTTGTAAATACATGATCTTCTCCAAATAAATCTAACATCATAGTTATTATTTCTTGTATGCAAATACATGTGCAATCTCCCAAGAAAATAACCTTGGTTCTTATCATTTTTCACGCACAAGATGCATATGCAATCTTTCTCTAAAAATATAGCAAATCTAACTTATATTTTCTTGGGCATATAAACCTTTTGAATATTTTCAATAAAATTAACGAGATACTTATCTTTTGTGCGTAATAACCATGAAGTCTCATGTACATACCTCATGTTTAAGAATACCTTTCGTTGGAGTCAGAATACTCCTCGCCAAAGTTGTGCCAATTAGAAATGTACTCTTTCAAAAAAATCCATGAAAGTTATGTATGTAGACACACTAGAATGAGTTATAATCTATGCGACGACATTTCGAGCTCTTGTATTGATGGGACCAGCCCTCGTCTTTCTTTTCAGATGCAAAGATTTGATTAATTAAATTATTAATGAAATGATTTTGGGTATCTCTAACATTGGTTTGATATTTTACTATATTTAATTATTTTGTACGGGTTCTGCCTGTGAGGAGACACATGTCTCTGCATCAGATTTCGTCCTCCCACCTTATGCTACTCTTGAAACCCTATCTCGCGACTTACCTTGTCATTTTTTATTTTCGTTCTGTTGTGCTGAGGGGGTCTGCTCTCCGGTTTTCACTTGCAATGTTCGTTGGGTTACTCTGTGGTGCTCTGCTTGAATTCTTCAACCACAGCTCTGCTCTGTTGGCTGGGCTCTACTGGTATATTGTTGTTGTTAGTGGTTTTTCTTTTCGCTGGTCTATTTGAGGGTTTCTAGGCTTGTCTCTCTATTTTCTGCAAGTGGACTCCTTTGTTCTAGAAATGTTACAGGCATGGTTAATGATTGCTTCCTCTTGAGTGTATTTGGTATCATTGTTGTTTTTTTTAACTGTTGTTCCAATGGCTTCACTGTCTAATTTGTCTATTGGTTGTTGTGTATCTAGGTTGTGGCCACGAGGTGACCCAGTGTTCAACCTCTACTCGTGGTTTGACACAAGTAAGCTCTTGTTCATTGATTTAGTTCCTACTTTTCATCTTCTGTCCGTACTAATAGTTTGTGCTCCTTGCGAGCAGGGTTTCCTTGTCGGTTCGTGGCCTGTTGAGACCTCTCCTCCTGCGATTTTTTGACTCCTCCTCTGGTAAGTGACAAACCCTTACTTTGTTTCCTTCATTCGGTTGGGGTTTTCATTCTTCCCACTGTTAACTACTGTGTGCAGTGGTTGCAGGTGGTTGGCGGGCGTGCTGCTATGGCTTCAGCTCCTCTTGCGACTTGTTAGATTAGGTAGGGTCTTTCCATGTATCTCATGATTGGCATCTATTAATAGTTTTGGTCTGGTTTCAGGCTTCGGCCTCTCTGACGGTTGCTCAAGTCCGCACTTTGGTCATTGTAAATAATAGACAAGTCATTTGGTGTTTACTTGGGGTTGTGAGAGTTAAATGCGTCTTCAGGGTTACGAACCTAGGTTTCTCTGTCTATTTTCTAATATGAACTATCTTAACTTGGACTGTAAATAAATTGAAAGACTTCTGTAGATTTGATTCAAACCATATTTGCAAGGAAAAATAATGCGTGTTAATGTATGTGGTACCTGGTTGTAGATGTTTTCTTCTTGCTGAAAATTAGGTTGTGCTTGTAATGAAACCCTCTGTCAGTTTTCCTTATCACACGCTCGATGCTATTCAGGAACTGTAGGTGGTTGTTGTGAATGTTTGTTAGTTCTTAAACAGTCTTTCTTTCCATGTGTCTATTATAACACTTCCACCAGTTCTCGGTCTCGTTGTCTCTGATATTCTAAATGCATGTTAAAATATTTTTATCTGCCAATACTTGTCTCTGTTTGGAAATACACCCAATTCATCTTAAGAACAAAAAAGAAACACAATCTTGTTACAAAATTGGATTCGGATGATTTAAAAAGTTTCTTGTATGTTTCTATTATTCTTCTACTATGATGGAAGTCAACCTTTACAATGTTTTGTGTTTCTCCTTTTGTATGATTTGTTAAACAGTTTTAAAACTGCCAACAGTTACATGTAGTTACGATGAGTAATTGTTAATTTCCATTTGTCTAAATTCTGTAATTAATTTAAAAACAGAGTTTTGTTTTTTTTTCTTTAAAAAAAACATCTTAAGAAAACTAAAACAGAATTTTTTATCATGTCCTAACTGCTAATAACTAAGAAAATAAAAATAAAAATAAAACTCAGGTACAGGGACCTGTGAACCTGTTAACTTGTGAGACAAACACTTCCTCTTATTCACCCCTAGTTGGATGCTCTTACATCAGGCTCCCAGGGTAACAAAAAGTCATGGCTCTGGTCCATGAGCTCCTCGATAGAATACCTTGCACGTTGTATCTATCCTCTATAGGGTGGTTCTTCCACTTTACGAGGTATTATAGGTACTCCTTTTTCCATGTCCGTCTGGCCACTTGTGTGTTGAGGATTCCCTCAATTTTGATTGGCTGAGCTGAAGGCATTTGTCTCATCCACGAACTACCCTTTTCCTAGGTGTCCCACTTTGGCTGTGCCGAATTGTCCTCTTCCAAATTGGCAGTGTATGGGAATAAATCTGCCACATTAAAAATGGGCGATATTCCTATACCTAGAGGCAATTGCAGTTCATAGGCTTTGCAGAAAACTTATGCAGAATTTTACAAGGTCCAATTTTTTTGAATTTCAGCTTATTGTATTTGCCCCTAGGAAATCATTCCTTGCACAGATGCTCTAAGACCTTATCCCCCACATTAAATTGTACCTCACATCATTTCAAATCAGCTTTCTTTTTGTACCTCTGACTGTTGTCCTGTAATTTCTTCTTCACCTACTCATGCAGGTCGTTAATTGCTCTTGCAAAGTCTTCCCCGTCAGCACTTCTTTTCTCTAGTTGTCCCAGATCCCACAGTTCATGCACTCCTCGGGGATGCATTCCGTATAAAATCTGAAAAGGACTACTTCCTGTGCTTCGGTTTGTTGAATCATTGTAAGAAAATTCTGCTTGAGCGAGTACATGATCCCACATCGTGAATTTTCTCCCACTAGACTCCTCAGCAGGTTTACTAAACTTCTGTTCACCACCTTTGTTTGTCCATCAGTCTGTGGGTGATAAGCGGAGCTGAAGTTCAACTGTGTGTTCAACTTCTTCCACAGGGTGCGCCAGAAATGTCTTGTGAATTTCACATCCCTGTCAGAGACAATGGACTTAGGTAATCCGTGCAACCTAACAATCTTGGTGAAAAACAAGTGTGCTATGTGAGTGGCATCACTAGTTTTCCTGCAAGGAATGAAATGTATAATTTTTTAGAACTAGTCCACTACCACCATCACAGAGTCATAACCACATTGTGTTCCTGGCAGACCCAATACAAAGTCCAAGCTAACTGAGTCCCACAGTCTACTCGAAATAGGAAGTGGTGTGTAGAGTCCCGTATTTTGACTGTGTCCTTTCACCAACTGACACACTTTACACCTGGTTACAAATCGTTGCACATCCCTTCGCATCTTCGGCCAGTAATAAAAGTGACTGATCTGATCTAAGGTCTTATCAATGCCGAAATGTCTGGCTAGACCTCTACTATGCTTCTCCTGAATGATGTTCTCGCTCATCAAACAGTCAGAAATACATAGTTTTCCTCCCTTAAACATCAGCTTCTCATTTAGGTTATAGTCCAACCATGGACTGTTATTCCTCAATAAAGGGTTTTGGTAGGCTTCATAAGCCTCCTTAAAATATGCATCTATCTCATATAAGTTTTTCAGGTGTTCAAAACCCAGCACTTGTATCATGCTCTCTTGCAAGAGAAAAACCCTCGTGCTCAATGCATCTGCTACCTTGTTGGCCTGTCCGCTAATATGTTTCAACAGAAACGTGTAACTCTACAAATATTCAACCCACTTTGCATGCTTCTGGTTCATCTCATGCTCCTGCATAACATACTGCAATGCAGAATTATTAGAAAACAGAACAAACTCATTACCGGCAAATAGTCTCTCCAATGCATCAATACTTGGATGACATAATAGAACTCCTTGTCATAAGACGAGTACTTATGCCTTCTTTCATTCAACTTTTCACTGAAATAAGCAATAGGTTTGTCTTCCTGGCTGAGTAAAGCCCTAATGGCTGTACCACTAGCATCACAACGAACTTGAAAAAGTTTGTTGAAGTCAGGTAGCCTCCAAATTGACCTCTCAATGATCTTTTTCTTCAATATCTGGAAGCTTTTTTCCGCAGCTTCAGTCCACTGAAAAGGTTGACTTGCATTCTTGATTGTATCAAACATAGGTGCGCAGATTCCACTAAAATCCCTTATAAACTTACGATAGAAACTTGCCAACCCATGAAAACTTCGAACTTCGAACAGACTCTTAGGGGATGGCCAGCTAAGTATAGCTGCAACTTTTTCTGGGTCCATTTTCAGCTCATTTTCTGTAATCACGAAACCTAAATAGACTAACTCCTTCTAAAAGAAGGTGCATTTCTTCAAATTTATTAGCAGCTTTTTTTGCTGCAACTTCTCCAGAACATATTGAACATGTCGAAAATGTTCCTCCCTGGTTTTGCTGAAAATCAGTATATCGTCAAGATACACAATAACAAATTTCCCAATGAACTCCTTCAACATCTCGTTCATCAGGTGCATAAAAGTACTAGGTGCATTACTTAACCCAAAAGGCATCACCAACCATTCATATACCCTTGATTAGTCTTGAAAGTTGTTTTCCATTCATCCCCTTCTCTGATTCTAATATGGTGGTATCCACTCTTCAAATCTATCTTCAAAAAATATGTTGCCCCGCTCAAACATTCCATAATATCATCCATTCGTGGCAATGGAAACCTATAGCTGATCGTAATCTTATTGATGGCTCTCGAATCTATGCACATTCGCCACTCTCCTCCTTTCTTGGAAGCTAAAATTGTCGGAAATGCACATGGGCTCAAGCTCTCTTGAATTAGTCACTTATCCAACAACTCTTGTACCTATTCTCTAATCTCCTCATTGTCTTTGGGGCTCATCCGGTAAGCAACTTTGTTTGGTAAACTAGCTCCAGGGATGAAATCTATGTGATTACTGATACTTCGCTTGGTGGCAACTTGTCTGGTAGATTGTCCACCACAATGTCGTTGAATTCCTGCAACATTTCCTGGATTTCTTCAGGTAAATCAAAAATTTCAGTATGCAACAACATTGTTCTTGGTCTCCTTACCATAGCTTATTTCACTTCGTCATCTTCAATCTGTTTAAAAATTGTTTTCCACCCACCAGTAACAATTTTGTTCCACTAGTTTATGTTGTTTCTTCCTCCTTGATGGGCACTAGCATATGCTTAATCCCATCCTTAACGAACTTGTAACAATTTTTTGAATAATTGACCAGAGAATCCACAGTTTTATCATTTTTGAACCAACGTTTCAAATCCCAAGTGGGATCCATCTTCAGGATGTAACAATTTGTCTTCCCATCATGACAACTTTCCAATCATACTGCCATGGTCTATCTAGCAAGATATGACACACATCCATGGGCATGATGTCACAAATAACTTTGTCCCTATATTTGCCAATATGGAATTCCACCTCGCACTGCTCATCAACTAGCAGTTGATGACCCTTCTATAACCATGACACCTTATAGGGGGTTGGATGATTCAATCATTTTAAACCCAATTTTTCCACCATCTCTGTTGCAACCAAATTATCAGTGCTTTCACTATCTATAATCAGTTTGCAGCATTTGCCATGTGACTTTCACACAGTCCAAAATAATGCCTTCCTTTGGGTTTGTTCAATTATTTCTTTTACCTATTTCATAATGGCAGAAGTGTCCTCAGACACGTAATTTTATTAATCAAGAAAAAATAATTACATAATTGATTTGCAAGAGCTTACACCCGAACAACCAAACACTCTTGCAATGAGCTATTTATAAGCTCCATGTCCTAACTACCTCTAACTATGGATCACTTATTAAATAACAAGTGTCCATTTACAATAAATGATATTCAAACCAACTAGCTAACTAATCTCCTAAAATAGAGCCTAAGATACGACACATTTGGAGAGTCATATCTAGTTACAACAATATGCTAATTCTAAAAGTCTCCATTAAAGAATTAAACATTCTAGAATAATAATT
>APFE030279667.1:32772-47476 GCA_000404065.3 Pinus taeda
AGGAAAATTATGGCCATAAGGAAGCCTACCAATCACAACTATAAAGATGGAAGTGTTGTGGCCCCTAGCCTTCCACAACCTACAAGGTTAACACCACAACAATTGGAAGAAAAAAGAGCAAAAGGGCTTTGTTAGAGTTGTGGTAGCAAATACAATAAAGGTCATAAGTGTGTTGAGAAGAAATTATTTTACATGGATTGTGAAGAGGAGGAAGAAAAGGAACAAGAAACATCAAAAGAAGAGAATATACACCAGGAACAAACCCTAGAGAAAGAAGAAATAAATCCGACCATAAATTGTAATGCATTGGCTGGAATTACCACTCCTCAAACTATCAAGATAGAAGGACATATCAAAAATAAAAAGGTAATAGTGTTGATTGATTCGGGAAGTACCCATAACTTTATTCATTGTAAGATAACCAAGGAATTGAATTGCTTCCTATATCCAGCACCAGAGTGTCAAGTGATGGTTGCAAGTGGAGGAACCATAAATTGCTCTGGAAAGTGCCATAATATCAAGCTATCCATGGGAGAATATGTATTGAATCACCCAATGTTTTCCATTCCAATAGGTGGTGTTGATGTTGTACTGGGAGTCCAATGGCTACAATCCTTGGGTACAATAGCTTTTAATTTTCAAGAAATTTTCATGAAATTCTCTTCAAAAGGAAAGGAAGTTGAATTAAGAAGTATCACAGGGAAACCAGGAAACATAATTAGCTCTAACAAAATGACAAAGCTTCTAAAGAAAGAACAACGAGGTGTAATTGCACAATTATGCTTGCTAAAGGTTCCCACATCGAAATAATCTATTTCTCCATATCTCCAAAAAGTCTTGGACAATCATTCCAAGGTATTTGAGACTCCCAAAGGCCTCCCACCTATTCATGATCATGACCATGCTATTAATTTGATTCCAGGAAGTGTTCCTCCAAACATCAAGCCTCACAGATATCCCTATGCCCAAAAGAGTGAAATTGAACGTATGGTTGAAGAAATGCTAGAGGTTGGTATAATTCAACCTAGTCAAAGTTCTTTCTCTGCTCCAGTAGTATTGGTGCACAAGGATGGGTCATGTCGCATGTGTTCGAATTATGGGAAGCTCAAAAAGCTTAGTATTAAAGATAAATTTCCCATTCCTATCATTGATGAATTATTGGATGAATTGCATGGATCAATTTACTTCACCAAGTTGGATCTTCATTCAGGATATCATCAAATCAGAATGAAGAATGAATTCATTCCAAAAACAACATTTATAACTCATGAGGGTCAATATGAATTTTTGTTCATTCCTATTGGCCTTACCAATACACCTTCTACATTTCAAGGTTTGATGAATTCCATTTTCAACCCCTTCCTTAGAACATTTGTGTTAGTATTTTTTGATGATATACTAGTCTATATCAAGTCTTGAAAGGATCATGTTCAACATGTTGATAGGGTGCTAAAACTATTGGAGGAGAAACAATTATATGAAAAAAGCTCCAAATGTTTCCTTGGAGTGCAAGAGGTGGAATATCTGGGTCATACTGTATCTCATGAAGGTGTGAAAGTAGACCCTAGCAAAATTAAAGCCATTAAGGAATGGAAACTACCCACATCCATAAAGCATATGCGAGGATTTCATGGGTCGATAGGGTGTTATCGCAAGTTTGTTAAGAATTATGGGCGAATGGTAGCACTTATAACAACATTATTGAAGAAAGATGCATTTTCATGGACTCCAGAAGCAACAAAGGCCTTTGAACATATTAAAGAGGAAATGTGCCAAGCATCGTCTTAGCTACGTTGGACTTCACAAAAACCTTTATTGTGGAATGTGATGCCTCGGGAAATGGAATTGGTGTTGTTTTAATGAAAGAAGAAAGACCCATTGCTTTCGAAAGTCGTCCAATCAAATTAAAGTATTTACACAAAGCTATTTATGAGAAGGAAATGTTGGCAATACTACATGCACTTCAGAAATGGCGACCCTACCTAATGGGAAGACACCTCAAGGTAAAAACGGATAATGATAGTCTTAAATACTTTTTAGAACAAAGGTTATCTTCAGAAGAGCAACAAAATGGGTAATAAAGATGTTCCTTTGTTATGAATTTGAAATCATCTACAAAAAAGGGAAGAAAAAAGTTGCCATAGATGCACTCTCGAGAAAGGATGAGGATATGGAAGCATTTCTTTGCACCATTTCTATTATCCAACCAGATTGGATAAATGAAGCAAGGGGTGAATGGAAGAATGACGAAGAAGTGTGGGCACTCATTCAAAAGTTACAACAATATCCCAATACATCTGATACATTTAGCTGGAAAATGATTCATTATGGTACAAAGATCGCTTATACCTATGTAAGAATTCCCAACTCAAACAAAAGATTCTTATGGAATTGCACACCTCTCCCTTAGAAGGGCACTCGGGGTTTTTAAAAACTTACCAAAGGGTTCAGAAGGATTTTTTTGGGATGGCCTTAAATAGATATTCAAAAGTTTGTGGTAGAATGTTTGGTTTTCCAACGAAATAAAGTTGAAACAATTAAGACCCTAGGTCTATTACAACCTTTATCCATTCCAACCCAACGTTGGGAGGAGGTTTGAATGGATGTTATCACAGGCTTACCCAAGTCACAATGGATGAGAAGGAAAGAGTGTCATCAATGGAGGTTTGTGCATTATCTCATCCATTTAAAGCCAGTACAGTTTCTACTGCATTTATGGAAACAATTCAAAAGCTACATGGAAACCCAAAGATTATTGTAAGTGACAGAGATCCCATTTTCACGGGAAATTTTTGGACATAATTATTTTCTTGTCTTGGTACTCAGTTAGTTCATAGCTCATATTATCATCCTCAATCTGATGGGCAAATTGAAATAGTAAACAAATTTTTGGAAGGATATCTTCGTTTCTTTGTATCTGATAAATAGACAGAATGGGTCAAATGGTTGCCTCTAGCTGAATGGTGGTATAACACTTCCTTCCATACTACAGCAAATATGACCCTATTTATGGCACTTTATGGATATCATCCATCATCCATCACATCATATTTAAGAGAAAATTCTAAGGTTCAAGTAGTGGAAGATCGCATCAAGCATTAACAACAATTTATCCAACTCTTAAAGGATAACCTCAGTTTGGTGTAGAATGGAATGAAACAACAGTCAGATCAACATCGCAGCAAAAGAAGTTTTGATGTAGGTGACTGGGTATTCCTACGACTACAACCATATAAACAAATGTCCCTCAAGCAAGATAAGAAGGATAATAAATTATCACCAAAGTATTATGGTTTGTACAAGGTGTTGCAAAATATTGGTACCGTGGCATACAAATTGGAGCTTCCTACAACTTCCCAAGTGCACCCAGTTTTCCATGTTTCATGCTTAAAGAAGGTTATAGGTGACAAACTCCCACTTCAAACAATCCTTCCAGAACTTGACGAGGAAGGAAAAATCATATTGGAACCTGAAGCAGTCATAGAAACAAGAACTCGACAGCTACAAAATCGATCAATTTCGAAGCATCTCATCAAGTGGAAGACCTTACCCGCTAAAGATTCCACATGCGAGGGTGAGAATTTTATACATAGGCATCCAAAACTACTCAAGCGTTGAGGGCAACACTTTTTTTAAGGAGAGAGGAATGATATGTCCCTATAATACTAGTGATTCCCTCATTACTATTGTCATTGTATCCCTTACCATTATTTTTGTGCCCCTGTTGTCCCCACATTGTTATTATTGTGCCCCATAGAAGCCCATTATTGTTATTGTTGTTCCCTTATATTATTATTGTTATGTCGGCTTTGATTATATTGTGACCCCTTAGATTCCTATATATAGAAAGGAGGTTTTGTCATTTGGATCATCCAAGAATTGTTCATTTGTGTAATGGAAATGAGGTTTCCCCCTCGAAGAGGCTGATTTTGAAGGCGATGATCTATATTTCCTTCTATTTTGTGAGTTGGTTGCGTAACAAAAACCCTAGTGAAAGTAGGAATATATTTGAGATTCAACCCCTAGGGTTAATATTTCAAATGATAACATCAATAATCTTACGGCTTGGATCTGAAATCCCTAGAATTTCCCACTCTAAATTCCATATACTTGCATATGTTGCTTAGGAGTACTTGTCAATAAATGTTGCAAATTCATAATGAAGAAAGCAGAAGTTTAGAAAGATATGTTGGTCTTATAAAGAGCATGATAAACAAGTTGGATCCTTGGGCACTATGATGGATGTTAAAAATGTTGAGAGGGAGACTCTACAAAAGATAAGTATTATGTTTTGATTAATTTAGTTTTGTTACTCAAATATTATCCTTTCTCTTGCATTTTCCTTTGAAGAGAATCTTGCGGGTACACTCTAAAGAACAAGGATTATGGCTAGATTCAGAGGGAGACTCCAAAGGAAGACTTGAACCATGAAAGAAGTTTTGTTGCTAAGGAAGCTCTTCAAGAGGAAGACCTAAAAGGTTTGCAAAAGAAGCAACTCAAGGTATGTATGAAAGTACAAGATTTGTAGTAGGTCTTCTTCAGAAGAAGGTATGATCATTTTTTTCTTTAAAACTCTCTCATATAATCTTGAAATATTCTCGTAATGTTGGGATGATTGATATCTATATTAATCCTTGTCTCACTACCCATTGTTCACTTTTGTAAAACCCTAACCTTTAGGGTTCACTGTAAAAACCCTAGCCTTTTGATGGTTAGGGTATGTTGATGTTAATGATGAAACCATGGTCTACTTAGGGTTTGTTGATATAGTCTAGAGCATATAATGAAATCATAATCTCTTGATGTTTAAATTTTGTTGATATGAAACCCTAATTTTTTAGGGTTTGTTATTAATGTCTAGGATATTTGATGGAACCCTATATTTTTAGGGTTTGGTGATTTAGGACTTATAAGAAAACCCTTGTAATAATGAAAGATCCTAGGAATTAAACCGTAAGGTGTATATGCTTGTGTTTGATTGAAACCCTAACTTGGTCAAGTTGTTATCTAACATTAAAGTTTTTATGTTTGTATCTAGGGTTTATGATAAAACCCTAGTAGAGATCGTTATATGTTTCTAAGGTATGATAATGAAACCCTAGATGTAAAATGCTTTTGTTGTGATTGGAATGCTAACTTGATTTAGTTGGTGATATTTAAGGTTTAGTGTCATAGAATCTATGGTTTGTGACAAAACCCTAACAAAGATGCAACCCTTGTTTAGGGTTTGGATGTTTGAAGTTTGATTTCTTAGATGCTCCCATTGTGATTGATAAAGTTTATTTCATGCTCTTGTACATATATGTTTGCACTTAGTTGTACTTGTTGAAAATTTGCAGGTACATAGTCTTCAAGATGTTGAAGATGTTTACCTATCTCACAATGACTTGATGAACATGATGGAAAGAGGGAGCTGTAAGTATCTTGTTGGCATTCAAATTGATAGATGACCTTGTTGCCATGTGAAGTTTGAAATAATGATGTTCCTGAATTCTCCGCTGAAATAATGATACAAAATAAAGAGTTGCTTGTGTGACTGGAAGAATAAGATTGTTGATGACTTTATCCCCTAGTAAAGAAGAATATTTGTTAAAGGAAAGTTTATCTCCTTACTTGAGAGGGAGCTTGGTTGAAGAAAAGTGATTTTCCTCCATAATGTGAAGGCCATGAGGATGTTTGAGATAAGAGAATAATTGAAGCATTGCAGATGATTATTCGTGACTAATAAAGTTGTAAACAAGACATGGATGTTAGATTTTAAACTTGTGTGGTCTTCTTTGGAGAAAGATGGTTCGGATCTTCCACAATATTACATGAATATTGTCGACGTTTCAAATCCCAAAAGGGCTCCATCATCATGACAATGAATGAATGAAAGAAGAGTCAAAGGGAGGATGGATAAATAATAAACGAACAAATTTAATTTCAAAAAGCGCCCACTAAAATCCTAAAAGGTATAAATCATAAAACCTATAACTAAATGAAATGATTGCATAAAATAAATAACTAATTATTAATTAATTATTTGTAATAAATAATTAATTATTATTATAATAAATAATTATTAATAATAATTAACTTGTTTATCTACTAATATTAAACAATTTATTATTTTAATAATATATAATTATTATTATAAAATAAATTATTTATTTATTATAATTGAATTTTAATTTAACCTAGAGTTTTAAACTCTTTTTCTTTTCTTTTCTTTTTAAATTGAATTATGGAAACTAAATATCATAATAAAGAAATTAATGTTATTAATGTGAGCTAATAAAGTCCCTTGATTGGGACTTGGAAGAATTTTGGGGGATCTGAAGCAGGAGAGCGGCATTTTGATCTAGGGCTTGAGTTAGGGTTAGATGTTGGTGACCATGGCGGGTCGTGGAGGAGGGAGTTCTACTCCCTCCTACAATCACATAGTCGCAAACAGAAACAAGGAAACTGATCTGCATCACTTCAAGAAACCAACAGAGGAGATTACTGAGGACACTAACACGAAAAATATCAAAACTCGCAAACAAAGAGCAAATCATGAGGAAGATAGTAGGGAGAAGTGGAAAGAGGGCAGCAGTCAGAAAGATGCACCTTTGAGGGTGACAAGGGGCTATAAACCCAAGTCAACTATCACTCCCCAGGTCGTTTTAAGTGACCCAGCACTACAAGTGCACAGAGATCACATGGTGGAACACGTGATCATATGCAAATTTATGGGGACCTGGCCAAAGGAGAAGGCCTTACATGCATGGATAAGGTACCACTGGAAACCGAAAGGAGAAATAAACCTTCACCTTGGATCCAAGGGTTTCTTCACAGTGGTGTTCACGAGCTTAGAAGATAAAGACAGAGTGTTCGAGTGAGGAACCTATTTTTACATTGTTGCAGGCCTGTACATGAGACCTTGGGTGATGGACTTTGTCCCAAAACGAGAAAAGTTCACTTCAGTACTAATATGGATAAGACTTTACTCCCTTCCTTTATATTATTGGCTGTCAGAGTCTCTAAAGGCTATTGACAATAAAATAGGGCATTTTATAAAGATATGAGATGCAACATTAAGAGGCAAACACACTTCCTTCACTCAGATCTATGTGGAAATGGACCTATCTGGGGCACTCCCACACGAGATCATTTTAGAAGTTTATGATGAGGAATGGGTGCAGGCGATGGACTATGAGCATGTCCCATTTAGGTGCCGCAAGTGCCATGAACATGGGCACCTATACAGAGACTGACCATTAAACAAATTGGAAAGTAACAAAAAAACTGCCATAAGCAAAGATCCTGAGGGCTTCACTAAGGTGGGGGGTAAGGGGAAAGGAGGAAAGCGACACCAAAAGAAAGTCAATGAGGATGGACCACTGAGCCATAATAGTTTCAAAATCTTAGAAGAAGAAATTGGAAACAACGGGGAAAACCATAAATCGGAGACTAAGACCAATGAGAAGCATAGGGATACCAGCATGGAGGACATACCAGAAAACAACTAGCAATAGGATGATCTACCAAGCAATGTGGAGCTCAGCAGGGACCATGAGATGACCCCAAGTGAGGCGGGAATAGAGGATCATGAACAACAGGAGATTCTTGAGAAGGAAAACTTGGATCTAGAAAAGTTCATGGAGCAGGGAATTACCAAAGGAGTTGACTCCTTGCCAAAAGAGGAGTTTGATAGGATTCAACAACTCTTCCTATGGAGATCCCAATCAAAAAGCTCTGGAGTCAAAAGAAACCATGAAAGCCAAGGAAATAGAGGGGTGAAGACAATGGAGGATACACTGGGGCACTCTTCCAAGAACTCGAGTAGGAAAAGAGGAAGGAAAAGACAGAATGAGTTGCTGACAGAATGTGGAAAACTCATGATCAACTCAGGTAAGATGAAAGATCTCACCAGTTACTCTTTTACAAACCTTTCTTAATGAAATTCACAACCTGGAATATTAGGGGCCTAGGAAGTAAAAGGAAACAAAGAAATCTCAACAGTAGAATAAAAGAAGGAAAACTAGACATGGTTTTGATTCACGAAACAAAATGATTGATGGATAAAATCAGAGAAATACATAGCAAATGGTTGAGCAGGCATGAGTATCTAGAGGTTAAGGCAGACAACTCGGCAGGAGGGATTCTTACGCTCTGGGATCCCTAAAAACTTAGAATCCTAGACACGGAAGAGTCCAAGAACTGTCTTGCGCTGGTAATACAACCTGTGGGTAATAAGGAGAGTTACATGATTACAAATGTCTATGGTCCTCAAAAACTAGAAGACAAACTCAATCTTATCACTTCCCTAGAGGAGCTAAAATAGAGATATACTGATATACCCTGGATTCTGGCAGGGGATTTCAATATGATCAAATCTCTTACAGAGAAAAAAGGGGGTACCAGAACACTAGGCAAGGACTCCTTTGCCTTCCAAAACTTCATAAATAACATGAGATTAGTGGATGCTGAAACAATAAATGGCATCTTTACCTGGAACAACAAGAGAGGAGGGGCTTCTCAAGTTGCCTCCAAACTAGACAGATTCATGATCTCAGAGGACCTATTTCTCATAGGCCCTGACATGTTAGCTTCAATCCTTCCTTTTGGAGGCTCAGACCACTGGCCAATCCAGCTTGAAGCTGCTTTTATGGGCACACCGAGGAACAAACCTTTCAAGTTTGAAAACGCATGGCTCTGTCACCCTGACTTCACTAGCAATATTGATAAATGGTGGATGGAAGAGTTGCCCTTTCAAGGCACCAAAATTTTCATGCTACAACAAAGACTTAAACACATCAAAGTTAAACTCAAAGATGGGAACAAAAAACAATTTGGTAACATTTTCAAAGCCAAAAAAGGATTTCAACAGAAACTTCAGGGGATTAATCAGCTTATGATCACATAGGGCTTTAACGAGGAAAGGAAATCTCAAGCAGATATTCTTCAGAAGGAATGGGATGATAGGTGTAGGCAAGAGGATATTTTCTGGAGACAGAAATCGATAGTACAGTGGATTAAAGAAGGGGAAAGAAACACAAAGTTTTTTCACAAGTCAACTTTGAGTCACAGGTCGCACAACATAATTTTAAAACTCAAAGATTCTCAAGGGAAAGAGTTTGTCACCCACAAATAAATTGAATATGTCCTAGTACAACACTTCCTCAACATTGCAAAGGAGGTTCTCTTAGACAGGTCATAGTTCATTAACAAATTCACAAGGTATATTCCCAAGCTTGTCAAAAGGGAAGACAATCATAATCTCAATAGGGTAGTATCCGAAGATGAGATCAGGGAAGTTATCAATGAGATGCAAAATGGGAAAGCTCTTGGCCCAGATGGTTTCAATGTGGACTTTTTCAAAGCATGCTAGAAAACGATCAAGCAAGACATGCTTGAGGTGGTGGAAGACTCAAGAAGATCCAGATCGGCCCTGAAGGCTCTCAATGCCTCTTTTATAGCTTTGATTCCAAAGCAAGAGAAAGCCATCACACCAGACAAATTTAGACCCATAGCTTTATGTAATGTGGTGTACAAATTATTTCAAAAGTAATTGCTAACAGACTCAAGCCCTTTCTTCCAGCGCTCATATCAGAGAAGCAAACTAGTTATGTGGAAGGAAGACAAATTCTCAATAATATCATACAAGCTCATGACATGGTACACTCTCTGAAAAGAAACAAGCAAGCTAGTATGATCATACAGCTTGACCTAGAAAAAGCTTATGACAAGCTAAGTTGATATTACATCAGGGCAGTGTTGAAAGCTTATGGTTTTGACCACAATTGAATTAGATGGGTTATGGCCCTTGTATCCACAAGAAATTTCTCAACCCTGCTTAATGGCTCGCCCTCGAGAACCTTCATGCCTTCTAGGGGACTAAGACAAGGAGATTTGATCTCCACCTTCCTCTATGTGCTCATGATGGAATGGCTAGGCAAAGAGATAAAAATGGCAAGTGCTGAGGGAAGAATCAAGGGTTTGAAACTCACCATAGATGGAGTGACCTCAACACATCAAAAATTTGTAGATGACACTATGCTACAGAGCATTCCCACAATCAAGGAAGCCAAAGCTTTCAAAAAATATTGAATGACTTTGCTATGGTCGTTGGTACAGAGGTAAGCCTTGACAAATCAAAAATTTTCTTTTTTAACACTGACGTTGTGATTCAGAAAAATCTTACCAGAATTCTAGGGTTCCAAAGGGATCAACTACCCTCTAAGTACTTGGGAGTGCCCCTCACAGACAAACCTCTAAGCAAGGGAGTGTGGGAGCCGGTCATTAACAAACTTTAGGATAATGTCAAGAAATGGACATGTAGATCTTTAAATTTAGCAGGATGCCTTGTGCTCACAAAATTTATCTTGCAGGCCATACCCATTTTCATAATGTTTGCTCTTCCTGTTCCTAAAGGAGTTTTACAACAGATCAAGAACATTCAAAGAGATTTTCTCTGGGGCAAAGGGGAAGAGAAATAGAAGTGGGCTTTGGTATCTTGGGAAGAGCTATGCAAACCTAAGGCCCATGGAGGTTTGGGGCTTCATGACCCTGAAACCCTTAGCAGAGTTTCGGGTGCAAATATTTGGTGGAGGTGGCTCGAGGAATCAGCAACCCCATGGGCCAAGATTTGGAAACAAAAATATGCAAGAAATTGGCAAGAAACATAACATATTCGGATGTTTTGGCTTATTAAGGGCTCCCACATTTGGAATCTTGCTTGGGAAAATAGAGGCATTGTCCAGCAGCACAACTTCTGGGAGATCCGAGATGGGAACCTGGCAAGATTCTAGGAGGACAACTGGCAACAAGAACCAAACCTGTTTAGGTAAGAACTAATTGATCTCAAGAATGACACTGACAACAAAGGTTTATGCATGGTTAGTGACTTCTCAGAGCAGGTAAGGATCAACGACAAACATATAATATGGAAGGATCTAGGCTATAGGGAAGAGAGCCCTTTGAAAGCATAAACAAACTCTCTTTCTATGGACTTGGAACAAAAGAAGATTTTGGTTTCATCCTTGCATGACCAACTAAGATGGGGAAGAAACACAAAAGGTGACTTTAACCTAAAAGAAGCCAAACAAATAGCCCTAGGGTTCGATCATCAAAACCCTGATAAGGCATGGAAGAACCTCTGGAAACACTCGCATTGGATGAAGATAAAGTTGTTCATGTGGTTAGTTCAACAAAATAAAATTCTAACTTGGGAAAACCTTATGAAGAAAGGCTTTGTTGGCCCATCCAAATGCGACATGTGTGGCACACAGGAGGAGACGGTGGAACACTTACTCAACCTTTGCCCTTTCACCTAAACATTATGGGATTGGGTGACCTCAGTCTTCAGGAAAACTAACAGAGATGGCCTTAGTATCACCAACACTTTGAGGAACTGGAGAAGGAACTTCTCAGGCAATGAGGTCATCAACAATGCTTGGACTCTGGTTCCAGGCTTCTTAATCTGGGACATCTGGAAATAATGCAATGGCAGGATTTTCAAGGGCAAAACAAGCTCAACCCTGAACATTATTGCTCAGATATTAAGACAACTCAAAAACTCTATTGCTTCCTTGTTAGGGAGACCTCTTGAGAACCCGACTCTGCCCAGGACACTCATATACTGTTGCAGTTGGGTCCCCATTCAATAGTTCCTCAGAGCACACACAAAGATGTGAGCTGGATAAATGTTGGTAAAGACTTTTGGCAACTTCCCCTCATGGTTTCTTGAAAATTAACATAGATGGAGCCTCTAAAGGAAACCTAGGGAAGGCGGGTTTTGGTGGGGTCATCAGAGATGAGCAGGGGTGCATAAAGGACATCTTTTATAGTAATCTGGGAACTGCCACATATAACATGGCGGAGCTCATGGCCTTAGAGCAGTGCCCAAAAATACTAATTGAGTCAAATACTCATAATGTCATCATCGAAGCACACTCAGAATTGGTTATTAATGTGGCCAAGAAGATCTGCAATGGGAAAGCACCTGGAAAAGTATCAAAACATTGGATACTTTTGTAGGTCTTTTAGTGTATTCATTCCCACCTACAAACCCTAAGAACAACCAGCTTTGTTAATGTGCGAAGAAAATCCAATATGTTAGCTGACCGTCTGGCGAATGAAGGGGTGATTTGCAAAGAAATTTACAGCAGGTATGCATGGGACTTGATACCCTTAGGGAAATTACGTGAGGATTGTCAAAGACACGCAGATAAAGACTTGGAAAACTTCCAAACTATCAGGACTAAATAAGAAGGAAGACCAGTGGAAGTAGGATAAAGTGGACGTGTAAGTCCTTTTAACCGTTAAATTCAAAAAAAAAGAAGAAAAGGAAAAAAGGGAGAAGATAAATGCTGAAAACAGAGGTTTCCACAGGGGAGAAGCACTGAGTAAACAGTAGGTTTCTCTGTGGGTCATTGGCCAGAGATCTTGATAGCCTGAGTAATCTAATGGCCGTCGGACGGAAAAGAAATCGACGGTTAACCACCAAAGCAGACCCGATGCTCTTTAGTCTAACGGTTTATAATCCTCATCAGGTCTGAAAAGGAAATTATAGACCATGCAGGTTTCTACTCCGAAATCGCGAAGGACTGTCAGATCAATCATCAGACTCCACAAGTAATTGGAGATTAAGTTTCAAAACAAACCTGACCTTTCATAAATCAATGGCTCACAAGCATTTCGGGTCTGTGAACAAGTTAAAAGGGGCGCATGTTGCCAAGATGATGTTAGAAAATTATATATTACGGAGCAATGGAACACATAAAATATTGCAGAAATATAAACACAAAAAACGCATAAAACAAGAGAGACACAGATATACGTGGTTCACCCAATTTGGGCTACGTCCATGGAGAAACATCCAATCCTTCTTTTATTATATTATCCAGCAAACTGAAGAGATACAACCTACAGCAAATCCACTGTAACACCCTCTTCGCTCTCAATCTCCTCTCTCTTCCTCACTCAGAATACTGATATACATAGACGCAATACAATTCCCTCATATATAGTGAGGGGTTGCCTTCTAGGACAAAAAAACCCTAAATTAAACATAAATTCTACCGTTAGATCATCTGTTAACGAACGGCCCAGATTGATTAGAAATTACTAGACTTTTACAAGGTAATTTTACATATATTTTTAGCTTCAGGGGCACTACCCCCGAACCCCCCAGCCGGGGGGGATTTACCCCCCACGGGGAGGACAAGTCCCCCCTCGCGTGGAGGGGTGTACAATATTCCTGGGGTATACATCTGGCTGAAACCTTTGAATACAGAAGATAATCAAGCTTCACACCCAACAGATGAGAGTGTTGATGATCGTCAGATCTCACGAAATCTTAGATGGTTTCGGGTTAGTTTTAGGTTATGTATTTGGTTACCCTTCGTAGGGTGAGCCTTGTTGATCCTTACTTTGTAAAGCCATGTAACATAGGTAATCTTTCTTGTGGTTAATAGAAGGCTCCAGTCTTATTTGACAAAAAAAAAAGAGTCCCTCGATCAAGGTGTGAGCTGGCCACATTGGGCTTGTCCTAACCTAACGTTTAATGCATATCCAATAGAATTTTCCGGCCACCCTCCACATGCATGTTGCACTTGGAGAGGTGGAAATGCACATGTAGAGCTTAATGACCCTTCTTGAGGGTGGAAATGGTATTATGACAACTGTAAAGGCGACATTTCCCTCTAACTTGTTGGGTAAGTTAGTCTGCGACCTTACGCTTCTGTGGATTTAGTTTGAGCTGGTGGTTCAAGGTCACTGACGGTCATCATCTCCTCCAAGTTTTGACAGCGCTCACTAATATGTTTTCGGCCATAATTTAGCATCTTCTGTTTGTATGGATTAGTTTATTCGCCCTTCAATCTATGAGATGCATGGGTCTGTGTTTTGGGGGGATGGGAATTGGAATTGCCTAAAGCATGGCCTCAATGGGTTTTTGGTTTTAGTTGAGTCTATCATTTTGTATGTCCCGATGTTTATTGTGTTTGGCATCTGGTTATCTGTATGGGTTCTGGCAATGCCTGGTTGGGAAAGGGTTTTATATGTGGAGGTCCTCCCTGCTCGAGTAAGAAGCAGACAGGAAGGGTTTGGGTCTGTGGTGAATTTTGTTTGGCTCCAAGGTATGTAGGCTATGGACGAGATCAAAGTCGAGCCTTGGTTGTATGTAACACTAGCCATGTCCTATGTTGTCATAGGGGCGAAGTTAGGAGAGCCCTAGTGAACCTTTTTAGGGCCAGTCGGGTCTTCTTGGACAAAGTTTATCGAGTTTGGCACTCTTGTTTGGTTAGGGGACAATCCTAGTGTCGAAGTTGGTCATGGCTCAATGTTTGTCATCATAGTCTTGCTTCTGGGCAAGTGGGTTTGGTTTCTATATTCTAAGTTCTCTCTATGGAGTCTCGATGGAAGGGGCTTGGTGGGTTGCAGGCTCAGCATAGTTGTTGGCTCAATTTTCTATTCAGTTCTTTGTACAATGTTCTGCTGGTGGAACCAATAAACTATGGGACATGTCTGGATAATACAGAGGTCCCAAATATGAATGGTATAGTTAGTCGATTCAGGCCCCTCAGGGGGAAAAGGTAGAAGAGGGATAAAGTGGCACCATTATCCTATGTTGGCAGCCGGTTGACAGTAAAATTCAGAGTGGGTTCTGTTAGCGCTTGAAATTTCACCTCAGGCTGAAAAAGGTAAACTCCAAGGCAACATCAAACCACTTAGCCTC
>APFE030279667.1:68523-128191 GCA_000404065.3 Pinus taeda
ACCTTGGGATGTGAAACCCAAGAGTCACATAATGTACTATAAATGTAAATCTCTTGTTAATAAAATTGTATTGCATGTTTTATCTTTTACATCTCTCTTGCTATCCATGTGTGTTTAACAAAACCAACCAATAGAGGAGATGCTTCTGCAGTGTAATGAATCCCAAACTGAATTGTACCTTGAACATAACAAAGTATTCTTTTAGCTGCTTTCCAATGACTTTCATGTGGGTTTTGCATAAACCAAGCAATAAGGCCAACAACAAAGGAAAGGTCAGGACAAGTATGGGTCAGATACAAAAGTTTTCCTACAAGTTGACGGTTTGTCTCCAGACTGAAAGGGAGAAGGGTCAGGCTTATAGTCTTCCATGTGAAAATGGCGTACAAGATCACAGGCATACTTGGACTCGGAAAGGGAAATACCTTCCTTGGATTTCAAGACTTGAAGACCAAGAAAATAATGCAAGTGTCCTAAGTCTGTCATTTTAAATTTATTTTTAAGGTTGGACTTCACATGGCTTATAAGGTTAGGATCACAACCAGTAAGGATAAGATCATCAACATAAAGAACAAGAATGATAAGAGACTTGCCCACTTTGTTGGTGTAGACAGTATTGTCAGAATGGCACCTAGAAAAGCCAGTTTCTAAAAGAGAGCTATCCATTTGGCATACCAAGCCCGAGGGGCTTGCTTTAGACCATAAAGGGATTTCTTAGCCAGTAGGTTGTTCCATATAGATTTCTTCATGCAAGTCTCCATGCAAGAAGGCAGATTTAACATCCATCTGATGGAATTCCCATTTGAAAGAGGCAGCAAGGGAAAGAAAAAGGTGGATAGAGTTCATTTTGGCAACAGGGGAGAAGAGTATAGTCAATGCCTTCTACTTATGAAAAACCCTTAGCAACAAGACGACCTTTATGTTTATCAACTTTTCCATCTGGTCCATACTTGGTTCTGTAAACCCATTTGCATCTAAAAGGTTTTCGTCCCTTTGGTAGAGAAAGAAGATCCCATGTATCATTTGCCAATAATGAACGATATTTTTCTTTCATAGTTGCGTCCCAATCTGGATGGCCTGAAGTTTCTGCAAAGGTGTCAGGATCATAATTCGCTGAAGCTTGAGCCAGTAAAGAAGAGGCTCTATCTAACTAAGAACATGTACATCGTTGATCTATAGGATCACCGACAAGAGTACCTTCTACATCCCGAGTAGCACTGACGCATTTTGGAAGCTGAGGAGCTGAAGGAGGATCCTGAGAAGGTGGGGGAGGATTGTCATCCTCGCTGTCATCATCTGAAGAAGAAATATTTTTAGAAGTAGAAGGGATAGAGAGAGGTGGCACATTCGTCGAACTAGGCTCATAGGCCGATATATTTTCAACAAACTTTACATCTCTTCTAATGATAACATTTTTGGACTTAAGTGGAATAAGTCTATATCCTTTGACATCTTCATAATATCCAACAAAAATACATTTTTCATTCTTAGGTTCTAAAGCTTTATGTTTCTCATCTGGAATAGTGGGCCCATGCTTCACTTCAAAAACACAAAGTGACTTACATCTAGTTTAATTGAGCTCCATGCTTCTTCTGGAGTTTATATTCTTTTAAAACTTAGTGGAAGTATTTTACTATGTAATTTTGGCCACAGTTTAATTGCTCTACCCAAAAATTAAGACTAATTCCTTAGATTGAAGCATACAATTAGCCATTTCCTTTAAGGTGCGATTCTTCCTTTTGCTACACCATTTGTTTATGAGTATATGGAAACAATATGTTGCATTTGAATTCCATTCTCAATGCAAAAGTTGATGAATTTGTTGTTAACATATTCTCCACCATTATCAGATCTTAGCTTAAGAATTTGATGTCCAGATTGCTTTTCAACAAAGGCCTTCAAGGCCAAGAACATGTTAAATACTTCACTCTTGAGTTTGAAGAAGCATACCTAAGTGTGACTAGAGAAATAATCAATGAAAGTTAAGAAATAATTGTAGCTAGAGAATGAAACAACTGGAAGTGGACCACGTAAGTCACTATGCACAAGCTGTAAAGGGGCTGAGGCGCGCCAAGAGGCACGTTTTTCAAAACTATCCCGATGATTTTTTTCGAGTACACATCTGGAACAAACACCATCTCTGCAAGATACCATTGGAAGACCTGCCACCATATTTTCTTTACATAGATTCTGAAGGGAGCGATAGTTTAAGTGAACAAATCACTGATGCCAAGCTTTGCTCACTTCATCATTATGAGCAACAAATACCGAGGGAAGATTTGATGACCCAAAGTTGCTAAACTTATACAACCTTGTAGAATCATCAGCAATGTCAGTAGCTAAAATATGTCTAGGATCTCTTAGGTCCTTAATTACAACACCGTGAGGTGAAAATTCAACGATTTTACCTTCACCTGAATGAGTTATCTGATATACAGATAGAAGGTTGTAGGGTAAGGTTGGAACACATAATACATCATTAAATTGAACATTGTCTATATGAACAGTTCCAGTCCCTACAACACTAAGAGATCTATCATCACCAACATATATATTTTTGGTGTTACAATCATTTAAAGAAGAAAACATGGCTTTTTTTTGGCCATGTGATAAGAAGCCCAGAATCAATGAGCCACTCATGAGAATGAGAAGAAGAAGATACATTTAGTGCATATCCAGACCGAGATGCTTGACAACCACATGCAGAAAGTGTTATTCCTGAAGATGAAGTTGAAGAGTGCTCCAAATGGATGTTATGCTTCTTCATTGCTGCTTCCGAGGCTTCCATCTTCTTAAAGCATTTGGATTCTAAGTGACCATCTTGATTACAAAAGTGGCAATGTCTATGAGTCTTCTTCCCTTTGTTTTTATTTGCCTTATCATTTTGTTGAAATGATTGTTCATTTTGAGACTAAAATTGCTTAGGACCTTGGTTTGGTTTAGGACCATTCTTTTTAGGATACGACTTCTTAGGATTCTTTGAATTTGGTCGCTACTGAGCGGCTAAGGCTTTCTTAGAAGAGTTTCCAAGATTAAGAAGACAAGATGTAAGAGTTTTTCTTGTTCTCTTATTCAAGAATCACAAAAGGCATCAAAGGAAGGGGACTTGTAGTCTTGTCCTTGAGAAATGAAGGCTTCTCTTGTAAAATGGAAGGTGAAACAAACATAGAATAAGCTGGTCCCAATTTAGTAAGAATGGAATAGATAAGGCTACCATCTTCTTTCTTAACCTTAACACCTTCCAAGAGAAGTCTGAGGGTTTTGAACTAGGACAAAAAATCTTCAATGGAAGAAAAATTATTGGGGTCCAACATAAGCAACTCATTTTCAAGTTGATGGGCTCTAATTTCATTTTTAATTCTAAAAACTTTAGTGAGTTGTTTCATTGCTTCATTAGGGGTATCAAGTTCCGCGATATGGAATCTAAGGTCTGAAGAAATAGACATCCCTAGCAACCCACACGCTTGATCTTGCCTATTTTCCCATTTGGCTGTCTTATCTTCATCTTTAGGTTTGGTTTCCTGGCCTGAGGCTATTCTATAAAGACCTTTACTTCTAAGTGAATCCACAATATAGGACTGCCATTGAAAGTAGTTGGTGCTGTCAAGAATAACTTGGCATGGACTTTCCATTTTAACAGAAACTGAAGCTATAGATGCTGAAAATAAGTGTTCCAATGGAAAGATCTAAAAAAAAAATAGGCTGATTAAAAAAAAACAACTTTCAAAACGGCTTCAAGATGAAGAAGTTATGGCTTTTTGAATAAAAGTTGGTGAAGGTGCCGACGTAGTGCGTGAATCTGCATAAATGAATGATAATGTTATATTTAAAAAAAATCCCTCATTTTCTGAACTTAATCTAATTAGCTCACTTAAAAAAAGATTTATGTGACCCACTTTTATAAATAAGTGAAAGTCACTTTTACAATGGTACTTTATGAGCTACCCACTAAACTGTAACTTTTATAAAAGATAAAGAAACTTTAGAATTATAAGTGACTCATTTTTTCTAATGGGTGAGAACACTTTTACATAAAGTAACTTTAAAACTAAGTTACATGTGTTCTTTTGAAAAAGTAACTCAACAAAAGGAGAGACTTGAACTCAAGACCTCTATTCTCATAAAGTGACTTTGGACCAAGCGAGCTAGTTTAAAAGGTTGGTAATTTTTGGAAAAGAGGAAGTTTTTGTTTTTTGTTTTTAATGACTGAAGCTTTGGGGTGCGCGCTTACTTGAGAATTTTTTTTTTTTGCCTACAAAATCCAACACGGACATACAAAAAAAAACAAACTTTACGGCTTGAAGTTAGCTTTAGCCAAAAACTAAATATTTTCTTCAATGTTTCTGATTATCCGAGATCACACTAAGGCATAGCGGAAAAGAGCATACGCATGAGAAAAATTCTTCCTTTCTGTTTCTGATTTGCCGAGATCGCACAGAGTTGCGAGGCAAAGAGCATACACAGAAATGAAAGGTCTAGATCCGGTAATAAAAAAATAGAGAGCTAAATAAACTGAAATAAACAGAGAGAAAATAACTAAAATCTGCAAATGAACATTGTATACTTTCAGATCTTAAAAATGACGTACTTAGGGCTACCGAAAACCTTTTCGCGTTAAACGAAAGGGGTTCCTCACTGGAACAGATGATCCTAACACAATAGAGTAGTCCACTCTGCCCGAAAGTAGTTAGAAACAGGTAGGAAACGACAATCCGATGCAGTTCTACCAGCTTCAGATTTGGATCACCAACGGATGTGACCCTCAAATAACTAGGAATTTACAAGATAAGTTCCTCAGACAGAACACCAAAGAACACCGCTCACAAACAGATCACAGATCAATACACCAGTATTCTTGACGTGGTTAAAACCCTCAAAGAAGGAAACAATCCATAGTCTGAGCCAACGTGACCACTTCAGGCATTTTATTAATAAAAGAATGAAAATTTACATAAACTTCTCTCATGAACGGTTACCCTACAAATGACCCTCCATGCTCTTTAAATAGAGATCATGGACCAATCGGATGCTAAGCCATAGATCAAATGTCGGTAATACCGAGGAGAGAATGAACCGTCGGATCACGACATATCGTGACCGTCAGATTGTAAGTTACAAAAGTACATAGTAAAGAAACACACTTTACCTAACTCAATACCGAGGAGAGAATGAACCGTCGAATCACTACATATCGTGACCGTTAGATTGTAAGTTACAAAAGTACATAGTAAAGAAACACACTTTACCTAACTCTACACTAGACCAAGTTATACTTAACTATTTCCTATGTGTCGGAATATCCTAACAGTGAGTGCTCACGATTTTTCATAGATGTAATAGATTTTTTATTGTCTTATATCAACATAGAGATTTAAATGTCGTGAACACAGTTTTAAAGCAGACTTTATTACTTATTACTCTTCAATGCAACTATAAGCATGCATTATGCAACTCGTGTCAAAAGTAGTCTACTGCATATACTGTTATGCAGTTTTGCTAAATCATACGTGAGTTGATTCCCACTAGTATCATACCTCTACTTATTTTCCGCTTATCGATTACCAAAGCACCAGTGTTGCAACATTTTTCTCTAATACCACTTGTAACATCCCGAGTAACATCATGTAAAATGTACATAAAGTTAGAATTTTTTTACTAAATTACTGACTTGTAACAATCTGAATTACTATTCCATAGATAAATTCTTCATCATTACATAGAGTATCTTTAGTATCATTACATAGAGTATCTTTAGTAAATGAATAGTAAGTTACATAACAATTAACAATCACTGTTGTAGCATATTAACATAACTTCCTGATGTCAGCTTGCATCATTTTCATGATTCTCTTAACTATGTTAGTTAATCACATACTTGATAATGTAAATTCCAAGTCATGCAAGGAATCAACATCCTATAAATGACACAACATGCAATCATATTATTAGACACTGATATTTCTTAGAAACCTTGTAGGGCGAAAACCAACAAACATTTAATTTTATTAAATGGTCATGAGGATGAAGGGAGTTTATCCCTTGACCATTGTCATAAAATATTACGAAAAAATGTCATTTAAATACAACATAATTAGATATAAGCTATTACATCAATCATGATATCATTTATTCATAAATCCTCAACAACATGTCTTTGTGGCTTGGTTATTCCCATCAGTGGATTATCTTGCAACTGACATTCCTCAATCTGCATGGAGCATAGTTCTTTTCCTACCAAATATTAAACATAATCTATCTTTTACACACATCACAATATTTTCTTGCAGCTGCTACTATCAACAAACTTTGATATCATGATTGAATAAAGTATTAATCAAATCAATAAACAATATTTACTAGTGATACTTCAAACATTTTTACATGTGCATAAATAAAATGTAAACAAAGTATTGAGACATGCCTCTTTATTAACACTAAAGATACATTAATTAAAATTACATAACTATCAAAGCATGTCTGTTTATCTTACATGTGTATATGGTTATGACACACGTATGTCTATACATAACTCACATGTATAAAGTAAAGTACATAAAGACATGCTCACTTGTCCCTACTTCTTATGTATCATGACAGAAAACAATTACATTCTACTTTTATCCACAAGAACACAATAGGAATTAAAAAATCTTTCATGGTTATCACCACCTCTTCACACAAGAATAGGGAAAAACTTTCTAAAAGATATACCTCATAACTGATACTATTTTCATACTATTTTCTTTACACAATTTCCAAAAGGAAAATCACCACAACTACTCATATTTTATGGATATTGTTTTCCAAAAGAAACTAGTTTAATAGCCTTGTAAACACAATCTTTTCCAAACTAACTATTATGTAGACAAACACAATCTTTCTCAAAAACTTAATACAATAACTATTATCTCTGCACATATAAACATTTGTAACATTTGTTCTTCGCTACGAGCACTAACACAATATGTAATATTTTATTGAAACAACACATGTACTTCTCCAAGAAACCTAACAAAACAACTAGTCTTTTTATGTACATAAACACATTCTCTTCAAGAAAAAATAACATGATAGTTATTGTTTTGTGCACGTCAACACATATTCTCTTCCAAGAACTTAGTAAAATAATTGTTATATATGTGCATATAAGCACATGTTCTTTTCAAGAGACTATATAAAAATAATCATATATTCTTATCAAGAAGTCTAACACAATAGTCATTCTTTCCATGCATGCAAAACACACATCCTTCTTTACAAGAAATAAAAAGCATTGTAGCTATTCTTTCCAAGAAATAAAAAACATTGTAGCTAATCTTTCATGAATGCAAACCCATGTTTCTTCCGCACGTCAACACATATTCTCTTCCAAGAACTTAGTAAAATAACTATTATATATGTGCGTATAAGCACATGTTCTTTTCAAGAGACTATTATAAAAATAATCATATATTCTTATCAAGAAGTCTAACACAATAGTCATTCTTTCCATGCATGCAAAACACACATCCTTCTTTCCAAGAAATAAAAAGCATTGTAGCTATTCTTTCCAAGAAATCAAAAACATTGTAGCTAATCTTTCATGAATGCAAACCCATGTTTCTTCCTCAAGTAATCAAATGCATGGTAGTTATTCTTTTATGCATATGTAGATACATATTCTTTCCTAAAAGAAAGCAAACACCACAACTATCATTTTTGCATGCAAGTACATAATCTTCTCCAAGGAAATCTAACATAATAATTATTATTTCTTTCATGCAAATACATGTGCAATCTCCCAAGAAAATAACCATGGTTCTTATCACTTTTCACACACAATATGCATATGCAATCGTTTTCTAAAAACATAACAAAGCTAACTTCTTATCTTTTCTTAGGCATTAAACCTTTTGAATCTTTTTGATAAAATTATTCAGATACTTATCTTTTGTACGTAATAACCATGAAGTCCCACGTGCATACCTCATGTTCAATGTTCAAGAATACCTTTCGTTGGAGCCACAATACTCCTCACCAAAGCTGTGCCAATTAGAAAGGTATGCTTTCAACAAAATTCATGAAGGCTATGTCCACAAAGACATTGGAATGAGTTCTAGGGTATGCCACAAGGTTTTGATCTCTTGTCTCCACCACATACAAGAGAAATTAAACACTCAATGAATCAACAAATAAGAAAACACAAAACACCGAGAGTTGATGTACATCTCCCCATCATCAACCAGTCTACAAAAGGCTCTTTTTTTTCTCGAGGCAAATATTTTATTCAAGAATTCAACAATTTCTAGAGATTACATGCGTTTTCCCATAGGACCGTTCTTGCTCTGTCAACTTGATCCATAATTTCTTTATGAATTTTAGAAAATTCCCAAGCATGCTTAATGGCTTTACCACTACTTCTATCATTCATTTGCTATCAAAATTCTACTACAACTTACAACATAAAACATTCATCAACAAATCCGAATCTACTCCTAAAAAGTTCTAAATTGTTAAAAACCCTTTTCACGTTAAAACAAGTCCACAAATATATTAAGAGATGACTCAATAGAAAAATCTTGGTGATAAGAGGAGAGACAAACACAAAGTTCTGCCTTCCCCCTCCATTTTGTAGCACAAACTATGCAAACCGTCAAATCAATTACACATCGATTGTAACATTTCTTGGCTTGTAACCACGTACTTAACCTTCGAGTTAGGCTTGTCAGTGTTGTGCACGACAATGATGGTGTACACAATGGCCTCGATCTACGCTGCCAACCCAAGAATTTGAAACTATCGTATATGAGGGTTTTTGGAGCGTCGACCTTCCTAGGGTTTTTGAACACCTTATATTAACCTTTTTCGTTTGTTTTATTCCATAGTCAAGTAACTACATCCAATTAATTACAAACTAATTTGAATTTCAACTGTTTGGTAACATTAAACATGGTAAGATAACAACCTTTCCATTCAGTGTTAACATAAATGTGTAAGGATATCACATTTAGATTGAATATTTTTATTATTAATAATATTTTTTGAATTCTACATATCAATATTATATTAATAATTAAATGAATTACACTTCTCTTATTGAGCATTTAAATAGTTTACTATGCTTAAAATATTTTTGTTTATTTATAAGGTAATAAGTAAGATTTTATTTTTAACTTTTTGTTACATTTTTTTCTTTTTTTAGGCTAGAACCCATAGGGATTTGAACTAGTAACCTATTGCAAGGAGTGCCTTATCAGTGCAATCCATTCACCATCAATCCAAAACCCTATATGCTTTAAACTTTAATTATCTTATCTCTAGAATTGATATAAAATTTTATGGTTTCTTAAAAATAAAAGTGAAATTTTATAATGCTTTTGATTAAATCTAAACTATATATATATATAATTTAAATTATATATAATTATAATTTAAAATATTTTTTTTTTTTAATACAGTCAAATTCATTTTGATATGGAATAAAATCATATATCACACTCATACTAAGATATATAATTCACCTCTCAACACAAAAATTCTACCTAATTTATTTAAAAATTATTTAATAACTTAACTAATTAAACCAACAATTATTTAAGCAAAAAACACAAAAACAAGCCTATCTATATACCACTTAATTAAGAAGAACTCTAAAAATAACATTTATCCATAAAAATAAATTTATACTATTAAAAATCAATTATTTTATCTTTCACATTAACAGCTCTTATCCGCATACTTATTCATTCAACCATCTCCTATCTATTGAGTATTCGAAAGTAACACGTCTCCTCTCCCACCCACACATATCGAGTATTCGAAAGTAACACGTCTCCTCTCCCACCGGCATTCGACAAAAATCTCAAATTAACATGTCTACCCCTTTCCAAATATAGAAATATATATATATATATATATATAAACACCAACTTTACATACCATGCAGAATCATTTTACATGCTGTCTTTATCCTTACCATTTCCAAAATTTTGCATAAGCCATGGCAGACGAGAAACCACAGTCGGAGCTGAATGTGGGGCAAGGTGTACACAAACAAGGTTGAGTACAAATCCTTTTCTCTCGATTTTCCCTTTAGTTCTCATGTCTTTTGAGGTAACCCATTACTCATGGCAAAAGTATGGGCAATCTGTGTATCCTCACCCATGGATTGTTTGTGATTAATGTTGATACAGGTCAACTCACCGAGGAACAACAGAAGAAGCTTTTTGAAGTGAACACTGCCCCTCTGGGGACTTGGCCACAGGTGGTGGGCATCTCAGGAGAAGATGCCAAGAAAAAAATTGAAGCAGAAAACCCGTACTTGAAGGTCTTGATAATGTCTGAGAACTCAATTTTCACAGCAGACTACAATGTGAAGCGTGTCCGGGTATTCGTTGATTCCAATGGCAAAGTAGCCAAAACGCCCATAATAGGCTGAGGAAGATTAGGTATAGGTCTATATATATTTTCATCTCTTTGTGCTGAAGAAGATTAGGTACAGGTCTATATATATTTTCATCTTTTTGTGTTTACAGTATGGTGACAGTATGTTATGTCTGGACCAGTTCATATTTGATAATAATAAATGGTTTTAGCAGGATGGGATGATAGTTATAAACCATTCATGCTTTATTGACCACTGTTGGCTAGCTATCTGGGATTAATCAGATCTTGGGTTCTTGACATAGTTGTGGCTTGTAGCTTATTTTGCATGGCATTGGCGTCTGTTGATCAAAAGTCTTCATTAGTATATAAATATACAGGAGAGGATTTCTGAGCTTTGAAAGTGGGAAATTGTTTTCATTGATTTGATTGTTTGTTTTTCCCCAAGTAACCCATTGCCTTCCTCTCAACATGATGTGCTTTTTTTTTAGGGCGTGTTTTGGAAGTTGCTTTGAGGAAGACACTTCAAGGTGCACAGTGGACTTTTTCAGCTCAGATGCCAAATCTAAGGGGTATCTACTTCGTTAAATTCACCAGGACTTGCACCTGCCCTCAGTTTAGACAGACCACTCGAATGGAACCTGGTAGATTTGTTAATACTCTATCAGCCTCGATAGTGATCCAAGGGCCTTCGCTGATAAATGATTATACTTTCTAATTTTTAAATGACTTCCACAGTCCACAGTTTTTTTTTTGAGAAAATGGCCCTGCTTTACAAAGTGTCTGTACATTTCCTTAGGATGTTAAATCAGTTGCGGCTTGCACCTAGCCTCAAACCGGGTTGCTTGAGCAACAAGCGCTTCAACTTACAACAAGATCTCAACCCAGCATACCAGTTCTATTTGATTTTTAATTGATCATACCCAGTAGGCATTAACTTTCGCCGTCCATGAACAGATGACAATGATAAACCTGAACAAGAGACCTATTGCCCTTCCCATATCGGTTTTGACACTCTATTACTAATAGATTTCATATGTACAATATTTTTTTTTCATTGTCAGTGTTAATAGGAAATTGAACCTGGATAGAGAGATAACAACCATTCTGCCTAACCACCCAAGATAATCCCTATTAACATTTACATGCATAATATTAAGAACATTTACATGCATAATATTATTCTTAAGTGGGTTTAAATTTCTTATACCTCAACCTTCTAACCCCATTTCTACTTCCATTGTGGTATCCCATTGTTTCTAATTTCCAATTTGTATTAACAGAAGTTCATCGTGTTCTGATGGATTCCATTCCATTATATCTTTCTGAAAAATGGAGACACAGATTGCAGACATGCAAGTGTTAGTGTAACTCCGACCCTAGCCACTATTACTTTCTCGGTACCTTGTTTTGTAAAATATTGGTCAACTCTAATATCCAAAAATATGCACCATTTGTGGCATCGGGCTCCTTATTATCTGGACTAGCAGAACTTCCAAATTCAATTTAAAATCCTTTACAGGATTGTCTAGACTGGTATGCAAGGCATATGAACATTGCTATGTGACTTCTACCCTTTCCTATGTTTGGCTTTTGAAGTCATGTCGTGAGACACAAATTTCAACTATGTATTGTTTGATTTTGAAGACATGTCGCTCAGACAAATTTCAACTATGTACTGGGTGCTCATGATCTAGCATGGCTTGGAGGATGCATATTATCTGCTGAGAGTCCAGTACATAGCTGAATTTCAACCAACGATGTACTGTTTGATTTTGAAGTCATGTCGGTGAGACAAATTTCAACTATGTACTGGGTGCTCATCATCTAGCATAGCTTGGAGGTGCACATTATCTGCTTAGAATCTTCTATTCGCAGTTGTCTATAATGAGACTTTTTGGAAGCCTTTCCGGTGAAATTTTCCGGTCAAAATCCGGCAGCAATTTATTCAAATCGCAAGTTTGATAGCTAGTTTCTGCACAATCAAAGCGTCCCAGGGGTTTTCCAGGGTGCTGAATCCAAATATGCAGTTAAAAAACCATTTTAACTGCAACAAATCAAGATTTTACCTCAATTTCTTCGCCGGATTCCGTCACCAGAATCTCCAAAAAGTCGCATTATAGACAACTCCCTTCTATTCAGCTTCAATAGTTCTAGTACTCCCAATTTGAGAGCTAAGTTGCATTAAAACAGATATGGATACGAGGTTTGAAACAGATATGGCAAATTTTCAAAAAATATGAAAGTGATACGGCAAGGAAACGATGTGTGCGTGCGCACGCACACACACACATATAAATAAGAGTTTCATAATACCATTCATCTCTTAGAATCTAGATTCTATATCTAAAAACGCATAATCAATTATCATCTATCATCATCATCAATTCAGCTTAAACATTGTCATCATTTCCAATGATTATTATAACATTCATGATTCAACACATCATCAAGTTTTTGTTTCAAATTTCAATTATCAACATGACAAGTTACAACATCATCACCAAAATTAATAATGCACACTACATAGTACAAAATACAAAATGAACTATAACTAACAGTCTACTATCATTATTCATAATTCATATGGCATATTATGGTATTCAATATTCACTGTTCAAAACTTTAGAACACCATCATAAATTACATTTACATATCATCAAATATGTTTAAATTTGTGTCACTAAGAATCACATCCTCTCTAGAAGTGGGAGCATTGCTGCCATGTCCACTTGAAGATCCAACTATTGGTGCCTCCTCATTAAATAAAGTCAAGATCCAACTATTGGTGCCTCCTCATTAAACAAAGTCATATGAGACTTGACAATCAACGTCATATCCAAGTCAAACAACTCTAGTTTCACATCCCATAGTTTGGGAGACCCAAATTTGTATTCGTCTATCTTATGTGACAAAAGGCGGAGGTTTGAATGAACATACACTAGTTCCTTGGCCTTCTTAGAGCCCAATCTGTTTCGCTTCACTCAATGGATGAAGTCATATGTACTCCAGTGCTTTTCTGCTGAAGAGGAACTAACAATCTGTGACAAGATCCTGATGGCCAATTTTTGGATATGTGGAAGTTCCCCACCACAGTAGTTCCACCAATCAATTGGACTTAATTTGGTCTTGTTCCGCATGCAATCAATATCAACACCCTAACCCTTTGATCCCATCCGAATCCCAATTTCAGGATCTACAAAAAGCTTTTTAAAATTCTTTTGAGACTTCTAGGTCTTTGTTTAGCGCGGTTCTTTCTGGATCACTTAGCAACTCTGCAACATAATATTTTGGATTCACTGCATAGGCCAAAAGATGCAATGGGGTGGGTGGTCATCTTGTTCTACTTTTTGGTCAATATATCTTTTACCTCTATAAAAGAATTCATCCAGCTCATTTTCCATGGCATTTATAACCACCCTTATCTTCTCTATCATGGAATCAATGCACTTATACTCCTATACCAAATTAGGCATATTTGTGTCAAATAGGCGGAGCAAATCCACAATTGGCTTAGTAAATGCCAAGAGGTACTCCACCCTATCCCACCATTCATTATCAACAACCAACCTTTTCAGTGCTTGTGCTCTATTAGATTGGGATTGCCTCCATTGATTCCAAAGAGAACTGCATACCATTGATTGTAATGCTTTTTTCACTTACATAAGCCTTGTTAAGACTATGATGTGAGAAGCAAAATGAGTCTTGGCAACCTGCAAGTGCCAAATTGCTAATGTTTCAATAAATTAAAAATCATATTTTGATTGAATAATTATTATGTTTCATGAATCATGACATTTGAGAATTCAATTTACATATTTGAATTTAGAGTCATAGAAATTAGAATTTATGAAATAAATTTTAAAGTTTAGGTACTTTAAGGAGCTCCAACTTCGCAAATTCCCTTAGGTGCCTTGGGACATGTGGTGGTTTGTGATGAAGGTTTGAATTTCTTTTGCCTCTTCAAAAATAACTCGAATCCACTCAATTTGCTTTCCCATCTTGCTCAACATGAGGTTCAATGAATGTACAACACAAGGGGTCCAAAAGATGTGTTGATATTTTCCTTCAATAATTAGGTCTATTGCTCTACACACCTTTGCATTGTCAACTCTACACATCGTTGCATTGTCAGTTATTACCTGAACAACATTTCATGGCCCCACCAATTCAATTGCTTTAATCAAGATGTCAACAATGAATTGAGAATCTTTCATCTACCCCTCACAATCCACCGCCTGCCCCTTTTGGGCTCTGAGCAATCACATTGATCAAAGGCCTATTTCTTTGATCTTTCCATTCATCGGAAATGGACACCCTGAAATGCACCATGAATAAAGAATGGGGCTTAATTTAGCTTCCAAATCTAACTTTTCAGCACTCAACATTGTAGTGCAGACCTTCTCATATCTAGGGCTTTTATACCCTTTTGGGGCTTCATTCCGTGCTTTTATCATCTTTCCCTAGTAAGGAGATCACACAAGGTTAAAGGGAGGGCCATTTGCATAAATGCATTGACCTATAGCTGCGTTTGCCGTCTCTCGAGCATCATTATTAAAACTCCTTTCAAACGGTCCCAAATTAGACCGTTTTGAACCAGGGTTGACAATTTCATGAGGGAAGTGGAGGCTTTGATGAAGATGCTCTTAACCTTGTTGGTTGTTTCTATTGAGAGGTAGGATTTGCCTCATTTGCTTTAGCATCTGCCTCGTTTTGTTTTTTCTTATATTTTGCAAGTTTTGCCTTGCTTAAACCATTTCCATCTGTCCCATTCTCTTTAGGTGGGCCAATGCATATTCGAACCCCATTGCCTTTTAACCTAAGTAAAGGTGTTTTAACCCAGGTGTATGATCCTTTATACTCCTTTTTACTCTCACTGCAAACCCATGCCCATGATCCCCCTCCTTGGATCTTTCCAACAACAGTTATATATTTCCAAAGTGGTGACTTTGGATCAACTTTAGGGGCAGATTCAATTTCATGTTCCACTTCTTCTACCTCACGAATGGCTGAACTTGAAGTTGCCATGATGATGATGTAAATGAAACTGCAAAATAAAATTGACAAATTAAGCTCCCATGCTAATTAAAAAACCTTGCGACAATTGACAAAAAATTGTAGTGTTTTAGCCTTGTTAATTTTGGTTAATAATGGTATGTTCTATTCTTAGCACAATTACTTCAATGTTCCTTAAGCAATCCAATAGCAATTTCAATTTAGATTTCCAGTAGCAATCATATTAACCATTAATCACATTGACAGTAAAAGTAGATAGAACATAAAACAATGTGTAGAAGACAAGTCAAGCCAAGAAGACACCAGATTTGGCGGATGCCAGGGAAAAAACCCCAAGATGGGGAAAACTCTTTGATCAATTCTTCTTATTATTATATCAAAATGTTCAGTAGAGAGAGAGAGAGTACAAAAGTCAAATTGACTTGCTCAATTCAAAGTCAAAACAACCCTATCAATTTATGACTTTCACTTGAAGGGAATGGTCCCCTTGTATGTTTTCCAGTTGCACAACCCTGACAAACACCTTCATGATCTATGTTGAATTCGGGCATACCTGTGACCATCTTTCTTACCCCAGGTAAGGCCTTGCAATGAAGGTGAACAAATCTTCAGTGCCATAATCCAGATTGAAGAGAAGTATCACAAGTCATAGCTCCCAAAGGACTTCCTCCAACTTGATAGAGCCTTCAACCCTAAATCCAAGTGTAAATGCATCTTTAAGGTTTCTTTGCCAAATACGTACTTTTGCATCAATGAATGCTACCTTGAAGCCTTTATCTTCCATCACAGAAATAGAGACCAGTTTCTTCTTCAAATTAGGTACGTACAATACTTCTTGTAGATGAAGGGGCTGACCTTGATTTCGGACACATGTAGGGTGAGTGGTTCACCTTCCCCTATGATTGACATATGCATAGGATGAGCAGTTCACCTTCTCCTATGGCATATGAGCAAGATGAGTGGTTCACCTTCTCCTGCTGATGCCCTAGCATACATCCTACCCATGTAGTTCGAGACGCATGGAAAGTACCTCTCGTTTGACCAATGAGTTAGGAAAAGTGGATAGGGACCATAGCACTGGCGATGGACACATCCTGTATTGTCGTACTCTCTATGTCTAAGATGCATGGTGTCCAACAACTTGATCTGGAATCATTTGAGGTTCTACCTCTCGACTGACTGTTAGGTCCCTATACTACTAGTGTAACCCCTTAGTGTTATTAGTGCAACCCCCTTATTATATTGTTGTGCCCATGTAGTCCCCATATTGTTATTAGTGTGCCCCATAGAAGCCCACTATTGTTATTATTGTGCCCTTACATTATTATTGTTATGTCGGCTCTGATTATATTATGACCCCCTAGACTCCTATATATAGAAAGGAGGTCTTGTCATTTGTGTCATTCAAGAATTGTTTCATTTGTGTAATGTAAAGGAGGTTGCCCCCTCGAAGAGGCTTATGTCTAAGGAGTTGATCTATCTTTTCTATCTTTTTGTGAGCTGGTTTCATAACATTTGGTATTAGAGCTTTGGATTCTAGGGTTTCGCTGCTCCAAACAGATCATCGTGACATTTTCGCTATAACTTTTCTTTCTGCGACGTTTCAGAAGCTAAAAAAGAAAACCCATTTGAGCCGAAATCGTTCTGAACATTGGGTTTGAATTTCAGATCTTGTTTCACTATATTTTCGAATATATGATATGAAGAAGTTAGGGTTTTTGCAAGCTCCAAAATTCCATCTCAAACAGGTCATCGTGGAATTTTCGCTATAATTTGTTTTCTATGCAGGTTCAGACTCTGAAATTAAAACCCATTTGAGTCGAAATTGTGGTGACACTCGGGTTCGAATTACAAATCTTGTTTCATTATATGTTCGGAGATACAATCCAAGATATTTAGGGTTTCTACAGGTTCCTGAATTACATTCCAAACAGGTGCTCTAGGGAAAATCGTCATAACTTTCTCTTTGAGCATCATATTGAAATTTCATAAGAAGATACAGAAAAAGAACAAACTGTACTTTTATGTGTATTGTTTTCAGGTCTGAAGGTCGAAAAAGTAACACGTAGCACTTCGTACAACTTCTCTCTACTGAAAAAGTATATAAGCAGATCATCTTGGGAGATTGGGCATAACTCTTTCTTGGAGAATCCAATTTCGATCAAACTGGTGGAATTGGAAAGAGGATGCAGAGGCTACTGCAGGTCGCAATTTTAGACCTTGAAGATCCAAAATTACAGAGTTACAGTCATTTGAAGATCGAGCTCCTAAAAACAAGAAAAAACGATATGAGGAAGTTTGATGGCAAGGATCCGATAAATTGGATGCTATAGATGGAGCGATATTTTGATTTACATGAGGTGCAACTGTTACAAAAGGTACATATTGGATCTTTATATTTAGAACCGAATCAATTTTTATGGTATGAAGGGCTTTGTTCTCGTAAACCACTTGTCACGTGGTCAATTTTCACGGAGGAAATGGTAGCACATTATGAGGATACAAAGAGAAACACTTTCTTTAGCCAATTGATAAATTTCAACCAAAAGGGTTCAATGGCAGAGCACATTGAGGACTTTCAAAAATTGAATATAAAGGTAAATAATATTCCAGAGAAGCAAATGATTGATTTTTTCATAGGGACTTTAAAGGATAACATTCAACATGAGGTTTGTCTTTGGGACCTTGATTCATTGGAGAAGGCATTTAGGTTGGTAAGAAAAATTGAAAGCGGAATTATGGAAACAAGGAATCCCACCACTCACAACTATAAATATGGAAGTGTTTTTTCTACTAGCTTTCCACAATCTACAAGGTTTACACCACAACAATTGGAAGAAAAAAGAGAAAAAGGGTTTTGTTACATTTGTAATAACAAATACACTAAAGGTCATCACTGTGTTGAGAAGTAATTAAATTACATAGATTGTGAAGAGGAGGAAGAAAATGATCAAGAAACATCAAAAGAAGAGGATATACACCAGGAACCAACCCCAGAGAAAGAAGAAACGAATCCGACCATATCTTGTAAAGCATTGGCAAGAATTGCCACTCCTCAAACTCTCAAGATAGGACATATCAAAAAGAAAAAGGTTTTCGAAGTGAAAGATCACATCGAGAAAGAAGAAATGAATCTGACCATATCTTGTAATGCATTGGCTGGAATTACCACTCCTCAAACTATCAAGATAGAAGGAAGGACATATCAAGAAGAAAAAGTAATAGTGTTGATTGATTCAAGTAGGACTCATTATTTTATTCATTGTAAGATAGCCAAGGAATTGAATTGCTTCCTATAATACAGCACCAGAGTATCAAGTGAGGTTGCAAGTGGAGGAACCATAGATTGCTTTGGAAAGTGCCATAAATATCAAGCTATCCATGGGAGAATATGTATTGAATAGCCCAATGCTTTCCATTCCAATGGGTGGTGCTGATGTTGTACTAGGAGTCCAATGGCTACAATCCTTGGGTACAATAGCTTTTAATTTTCAAGAATTTTTTCATGAAATTTTCTTCGGAAGGAAAGGAAGTTGAATTAAGGGGTATTACAAGGAAACCGGGAAAGATAATCATCTCTAACATAATGACAAAGCTTCTAAAGAAAGAACAACGGGGCGTAATTGCACAATTATGTTTGCCAGAGGTTCCCACATCGAAATCATCTATTTTTTCAGATCTCCAAAAAGTTTTGAACAATCATTTCTAGGTATTTGAGACTCCCAAAGGCCTCCCACTTATTCGTGATCATGATCATTCTATTCATTTGATTCCAGTGAGTGTTCCTCCAAACATCAGGCCTTACAAATATCCCTATGCCAAAAAGAGTGAAATTGAATTTATAGTTGCAAAAATGCTAGAGGCTGGTATAATTCAACCTAGTCAAAGTTCTTTCTCTGCCCCCGTACTGTTGATGCACAAGAAGGATGGGTCATGGCGCATGTGTCCGGATTATAGAGAGCTCAACAAACTCACTATTAAAGATAAATTTCCCATTCATGTCATTGATGAATTATTGGATGAATTGCATGGATTAATTTACTTCAACAAGTTGGATCTTCGTTCAAGATATCATCAAATAAGCATGAAGACGAAAGACATTTCGAAAACAACATTATTGAAGAAAGATGCATTTTCATGGACTCCAAAAGCAACAAAGGCCTTTGAACATCTTAAGAGGCAATGTGCCAAGCACTGGTCTTAGCTACGCTAGACTTAACAAAAACCTTTATTGTGGAATATGATGCATTAAGAAATGGAATCGATGATGTTTTAACAAGAAGAAAGACCCATTGCTTTTGAAAGTCGTCCAATCAAAGGAAAGTATTTACACAAAGCTATTTATGAGAAGGAAATGTTGGCAAGACTACATGCACTTAAGAAATGGCGACCTTACATAATGAGAAGGTCCCAGTTCAAACAATATTGCCGGAACTTGACGAGGAAGGAAAAATCATATTGAAACCTGGAGCAGTCACAAAAACAAGAACCCCATAGCTACGAAATGAACAATTTCAGAGTATTTCATCAAGTGGAAGAACTTACCTGTTGAAGATTCCACATGGTAGGACAAGAATTTTATATAGAAGTATCAAGAACTACTCAAGCATTGAGGACAACACTTTTTGAAGGAGGGGCATGTTAGGTCCCTATACTACTAGTGTAAACCCTTATTGTTATTAGTGTAACCCCCTTATTATATTGTTGTGCTCATGTAGTCCCCATATTGTTATTAGTGTGCCCCATAGAAGCCCACTATTGTTATTATTGTGCCTTTACATTATTATTGTTATGTCGGCTTTGATTAGATTATGACCCCTTAGACTCCTATATATAAAAATGAGGTCTTGTCATTTGTATCATCCAGGAATTGTTCATTTGTGTAATGTAAAGGAGGTTGCCCCCTCGAAGAGCCTGATTTCTAAGGCGTTTGATCTATCTTTTCCATCTTTTTGTGAGCTGGTTTCATAACACTGACTTTTGTGGAGAGTGGTAAGGTCTTGTGACTCACTCTTGATCTATTCTTCTTCATTATTACATCATGGTTCAATAGAGCAGAGATGAGATGACAAAGGTGGTACATGACGACAACATGGCATGATGATCGATGATGACAGATGGATTGGCAGGTGGAATTCTCCTGGTTGAGAAGGATTGTTAAAATTGGCACCTAGGGTCAAATTCCACCTTGGGACAACTCATTTGTTGGAGATGATGATTGCATTAAATTCCTCTTTTCGAGAGGACCAAAGTTGATACAAAGATCATCTCATTTGGACAAGCGGAATTGTGATTTTGAATTTATGCCCACACATGTGCAAATTGTTCAGGTCGGCCACATCAACATGTAGGCTCAAGGAGCCCAATGGAATCATCATCACTCATACATTCTTCTCTCTCCTTCTCTCATTGATTCATACAACTATTGGGCAACTCCTCTCTCTCATACGTGTGGCAAGAAGGATGAGTTTTTGGGGCTGAATTGCAGGACCAAAAATTACAGGGAACAGACCAGGTTTGACCAGCATTGACCAACTTTGACTGTGATCTTTGGAGGATCTTTTTTGTCTCTTTAGGCCGCATTTCTGGGTATACAAATCAAGGGAATCTAGGCAGTTTGACCAGCGCTGACTTCAGGGTTGACTGTAGTTTGACCGTAGAAAGTTACAACAATTTTTCTCTCCTTTGACCGCGTTTGACTGTGGAAGAACGAGCTGTTTTGAGGATGATCTATTGCTGATTTGTCCAGCGTTCACTTTCTGGTTAGGGCTGAAGTTTGACTACAGAAATTGATAGGGATGTTTTGACTTTGAATTGGGCAAGTCAATTTGACTTTTGTACTCTCTCTCTTTGCTGAACATTTTGATATAATAATAAAAAGAATTGATCAAAGGGTTTTCCCCATCTTGGGGTTTTTTCCCTGGCATCTGACAAATCTGGTGTCCTCTTGTTTTGGCTTGTCTTCTGCACATTCTTTTATGTTCTATCTACTTTCACTGTCAATGTGATTGCTACTAGAAATCTAAATTGAAATTGCTATTGGGTTGCTTAAGGAACATTGAAGTAATTGTGCTAAGCATAAAACATACCATTATTAACTAAAATTAACAAGCCTTCAACGAATAAAACAAGCTTCTTGATATGACTAGATATTCATTTTTTTGACATGTGATGTGACAAACACAATCGTCTTTAACAGGTACTCAAACTCTATTGCTGACTTTTGAGATTGACTACCTAATTGAGGTTTTGTTTGCAATGATTTTGCAATTGGTGGCCTTACAGTGGAAGTGGGGTATCGGTTAACAAAGAATAGAGTTAGCCAAGCAACTCTGAGTTTATTCAAAATAATTACTATTGTTTTGGTAGATGTTTGTTGTTGTTACTCAATGCACAAATCTCATAGCAGTGCTTGTATATTAAAAGGATCAACAAAAAATCAAAAGTTAAAATGATGATGTAACATCTTGTGGTTATAATAAATTCAAATTACTTTTCTTTGGTATTTAAAAGTGGGATTTTGTGTTAGTAATACCAAAATATTTTACAAATTGGGTGTTGAGAAATCAATGCTAGTAGGAATTAGGATTTTTGATTCCTCTTCTGGATAATTATGTGTGAATTATGTTGGCTTCTTTTACTTATTTATTAAATTATGTTTTATCAAACAATTACTAAATTATGTGTATGAATATCACAAGAACAAGAGACAAAAGATGTAGGCGAACAACCAGGGCAAAACCCCTATGAGGGGAAAATCCAGTCAGAACTCTTCTTTCAGTAGATTCAAAGACAAGATGAGATAATCGAATGCTCTTTGACCTAGACACAGACTTCCTCCAATCTCCAAGTAAACCCTTCCTTCTACTCCAAGTGATAAGTTCTCAGTAGCAACTTCGTTCTAGAACTTCGACCTTGTAGCAGCAAAATTTCGACCTCCCTACAACAAAACTTCGACTTGCAGTAAAATTCAAATTTTTGATCCTTGCAAATGCCCAGTAACTTTGCACATGTGAGAGATAGATAACCCAAAACTTCGATTTTGTCTTTCCCAACAATCTTTTTCCTTCTCTAGCAATTTCATTGTGTATTGAACTTGTTGAGTGAGTGGTGAAAATGGATCGAACTGCCTCTCTATATATAGCCTTTTCTGTGGGTCGAATTGCCCTAATGTAGGCCGACTTCATCAGGATAGGGATGACTTGGTGTGGAGGTGTCAAATGACCTATTTGACTAAAAAATAGTTCTTTTTACATGATACAAAAGCCCAAGAAAGTTCTAATAAAATTGACAATTACTCTATTGACTCAATACAAAACCTAGAAGCCTACAATGGAGGCTTTGACCTAAAAATGATGAACCAAGCATGATACCCATGATTTAATAAGTCATTTTTAATAATAAAAAAATTTCTTTTGACAAATATATTATATTATACAATTATGAAGACCGAATCTAGTTACATTCTTCAACGCTCCCTCTTCACTAGGGAGGTATTCATATATATACAAGTACATGGAAGATCTCAAATTGATCTGAAAATGGGGCACTAAAGGCTTCTTGTGAGATTACAAGAACCTCTCCCACTTCCAAAGCTTAATTATTCCCAAGACAACTATGATTAACTAGTGCGGAACTAATAATGTGCTTGACAATAAGGTGTATGCTTGTGTTTATTTTAACTGATTATATGTTTTAAAATCTGTTGTTTGTGCTGATATGTAAATACATGTAATAGTGCAACAGTGCAGCAAATAACAAACACATGGACAACAATATTAATTTGGAGTTCACCCAAAACTCTTGGGCTACGTCTCCTTGAGCTCTAGTCAACTCGATTAGGCTCTCTGGGATTATGGCATCAGTGCTTTTACAAGCTCCACACTCAACTCCGCTGTTTTACACAGAAACAATGGGCTTAGAACACCATCTCATCCTTGGCTCTTGGCTCTGGCTCTGGCTCTCGGCTTTGGCTATGGCACTTGGTTCTGGCTTCTCTGAGCTCTCTCTCTCGGCCTCTGCATGCATCAATGGTTCGCTAGACCTCCCAACGACCTTTAGCAACCTTCCAACCACCTTTTGCAGCTTTGCTGCCTGTCAATCGTGCTCTCTGTCTTTTCGCTCTTTCAGCTGACAACTCTCCTTTAGCGACCTCCCCCTCTCGCCAACTGGGCTTTTTGCTCCTTTGAGGCATTTTTCCCGACTCTGTGGCTTCCCTAGCTGTTTCTTTGCGTGTACTCATCCCTCTACGGCTTCTCTGCTCCTTGCCCGTTCAAACCCCCTCTGAGCGTTAAACAATGATTGTCAAATGCCTTCAGGCATGGTGGCCACCTGTTTTTAAACGGAAAGGACCACTTGCGCGGTTAAAATCTCTGGGAACACGTTTCCCTGTTTACATAGAGAAATACACTAAAAACACGCAAAAACTCTTTCTATGGGACTTAAAAATCATCAAATCCGCCCTATAATCCTTTCGGATCCGCCTTTGGTGTCTATCGCAAGCCCACCATTGATCTGGGTGATCTCTGATCCAACGGTTGATATTCATTTCGGGCAGCTTATGCGCATGGAGATTACCTGCCTGAAAAGGCGGTTTTCTCTCTCCGGCACTAAGCCACGTGTCAGCCAGTATATGGGATCGGGTGGAGCCCGTCCAATACCACTTACCACCTGAGGCTCGCCCGAAATCCTACTCATTACGGAACTCAAATAATATAAGGCTGTGTTTATAAATCTTTCGAGTTTGGCTTTTATCGCTTTGGGCGTATTTCCTTTGTGTTTCGTTTATTTAACGAAAATGCGAAAATATATAGAAAAACCCTTTTTACTGGAACTCGAAATATATATATTCGCATCCATAAACCCTTTCGGGTCCGACTCAAGTCGCATATCGCATCGCATAGCGTAATGGCCAAAATCCTAGATACAAAGGAATATATAGAAAATCTGAAAATAAAGATCTCAAAATTTATGCAATCGGGTCCATAATCCCTATTGGGTCTAGGTCCTGATCGGTAATCGCAATCGCAACGGCCTGGGGGTCTGCCCTTTTGGGTATGCCAATTCGCCGACACCGATATCGGTGATCGCATGTCGCGTTGGCTCGGGGGTCCTTCCCTTTTGGGTGTGCCGATCGCCAATCTGCCAATCAGTTGATCGCAATCGCTCCATCGCATAGCCCGAGGTCCATATATCGCATGTGGGTCTATCTCCGATGCGATAAGCTGGAGGTCGCAGTCGGGGATCCCTTCCGCCTCCGCTTTAAGTCCTTCCCTTTGGCTATTTGCGATGTGATTTCCTTTATAAGGCCTTTTATGCCATTTATAGGGGAAATGCCTCATTTTTCAAAGGACAAAGGCAATCTTCTTTCTGCGATAACTTCTGCATCCGAAGTCCATTTTAGCCCATTCAAATTGCAGTAGATTCAGGATGACAAGATCTACGCAATGAGACTATTTCCAGGAGCATCTTTGGACTTTTATTTTCCTTTGTGAGGAACACTTTAGACTTAGAAGTCTATCCAAAATCCATTTTGGATCACAAATACACATGAACTACGAAGAGTTCAGGCACACTCAGTGGCATAGATTAGATACCTGACCAGTGTTATCTATTTGGGCGGGGCTAAGATGGACTAAAGCTTTTAACCAGTCTAGGTACCATCAGGCTTACTAACTAACCATCAACCCAGGGATTTAGGTGCGTATCCAAGGTCAGAGCTCCAAGACCAACGCCACCCTCCCTCTTCGGGATCTAGACATAAAACACACATAGGTCGTCTAGATGTCCTCTCAAGCATCCACCATTAGATGCTTCATCTCTCCTTATCAACTAAATATGTAATGTCTATCAATTCAAGCATGCTTCTAAAATACTCAAACTTCATCAGCATGTCAACTACCTGTTCATCTGTCGAAATATATTGTAGCTTTACGATCCCATCTTGTACCAAACTTCTAATGTAGTGGTACTTGTTGTTGATATGCTTTGTCCTTGCATGGAATATAGGGTCTTCGGGCATCTTGATGTTATGTTGATTATCACAATTTATTATAGTAGGATCTAGAGGCTTTCCAAACAAATCCGACGAGAGTTTTCTTAACCAAACAACTTCCTTCCTACTTCACATGCAACAATGTATTTAGCTTCGGCACTACTTAACACAACATGATCTTGTTTTCTACTCATCCACGAAACCATTACAACGCCCAAACTGAAACATACACTGGTAGTGCTTTTGCCATTAGTCTCACTACCACCCCAATCTGAATCTGTAAAGGCTGTCAACTTAACTTCCTTTCCATCATACTTTAGGCAGTGATGTATAGTGCCACGTAGATATCTCAAAATATGCTTAGTAGCTATCCAATGGTCATGACAAGGCTCCAATTGAAATTGACTAAGAATATTTACAACAAAACATATATCAGTTCTTGTATTTACTAGGTACATTAGAGAGCCCACCAACTTAGGAAAGCTAGTAGGATCGACAAGGCTAGAGTCAAAGCTTCTCAAATTCTTAAGATTAGTGATCATGGGAGTAGTCATAGGTTTGGAATCCATCATATTGAATCTCTGTAATATCTCGTTTATGTATCTACCTCGACCTAGATATATCTCTCCAGGTTTCTGCCAGAGTTCCAAACCCAAGTAATAGTGCATAAGTCTCAGATCTTTCATTTCAAATTCAGCTGCTAGCATCTTCTTGCATTCTTGTATCTTGCGCTCCACACCTGTAATAAGAAAAACATCTACATATAGTAGTATAATGTCTGGGTCATTGTTCACCACTTTGATGTAGAGATTTAGATCTGCAGAACTTTTGATGAAACCTGTTACTGCTCAAACTAGCAGGGGGCCTAAAAGGGACACCTAAAGGGACAACTGCTAGATCAAGGGCAACGATGGAGACTTAGCCCACTGTCACCTTAGCTAAGACTCCCTACTCTTTACGACTTTCACCGATGGGAGGAGACCCAGTATATAGAAAGTCACTTATGGAAGATGAATGAACGAATGGGTGTGAAGTGACCTTAATGATCCTTTTCCTAGAAGGAGGTTAAGAATGGAGTTTGCTTGCTCTTCAAGCAAGGTACTAAGCTTTCTAGGAGAAGGGGATGAGGATTTAAGGGCTAGGTTAAGGGAATATGACTTGTGAAGGAGTTTCCCAATCCCTAAAATCCTTGCAAAACTTGGATTCCCGAGTTGTCTTAGAAGAATTGTCTTTGATGAGAAATGAGAGCACATGGGCCAAGTGGACCCAACGTAGGTTAAGGGGAGGGAGTATAGCAACCAATGATGGTTTTAACATAGGCAAGGAAGGGGCAAGGATCAAAACAAGAGTTTTCACTTAGAAGTGTCAAATTGATCCTATGAGGTACTAGCCTAGGGAACACTAGGGCGAAGTTTGGTCTCAGGGCTAGGGCTGGTGATATCTCAAGATCCCACCGTCGGAATCTCATGAAGTTTTGAGGGCTTCTTGAGAACACACCAACACAGTTGTGGACCAAAAACCAAAGTATTTGGATGGCTAGATTGTGAGATAATTGATGCCCTATGTGACCTATGTAGGCTAGGCCTAGAAAAAGAGGGGAAGGTGAAAGAAATAAGCTTTAAAATGATCACCAGAGGAGGACCAGTGCTTTGTCCTTTGGGAGAGATGGAGTCATGGAAGATTTAGAGTTTGGATTGATTTCCACTTGTCAAGGAGGACTAAAAGACAACTTCGTTGGGCATTAGGGTTTAATAGAAGCAGCTTCAAGGTCATTTATACTTTGTTCAACAATATTTGGTGACTTGTCATGACAAAGATGTCTCTATGAACTTTTATTCATTCGAACATGGCCCAATCATGATACAACACTATTTAGAGATTTTATTTCCACAATTTCGTTCCAAGAAAAGCAACAAATTAACCCTAGAATAGAAAAAATTTCAATATCATGAATGCAACAAAATAAAGAATCAAAATAGCATAACACAGTACCTACATGTAAGAAGAATATGTCCAATCACCAAGTAATGCCAATCATAGAAGCTCCAAGACAAAGAAGAATAACCAAAACATTGAAATTCATCTATTCATCCAAAAAGTCTCATCCTCAGAAGATAGCGAAAATCTCACAAGAAGATATGATCCAATCCAAGTGATGATACAAAATGAATTCATGTCTCCTATTTATACACTCATTAAGAGTTTGAATTACCTAATTTTGGCCTACTTTGGGTCATCAACTAAAATAACGTGCAAATAACTATCATTTGGTGACAAGCCCACCAAACTAGCTCATAAACAACATAACAAGCCTCCCAAGAGGTCGAATAATCAATAATGCATGTCGTTGGGCTCTCTAAGAGGCCTGATGAAGTCCATAAGTGCCAAAATGATGAATTGGACTTCCAAAAGTAATGGACAAGGGGTTGGCCCCTTGTTCTCCATATAATAAACTTGTGGTGCTCCTAATGGCTTTGAGGGCACATAAGTGACCTCATGGGTCTCCAAGTAAGTCAAAGATGCCTGTAGACCTCTGTAAGGACTCAGATGAAGATGATGGTGTAAGTGATGCCACATCAGCATATAATTCCTGGGTCATCTGCCAAGTGCATGGTACAACTGTGGGGCTCGCTAGGCAAAGGTGAACCGGGTGCATCATCTTCGTCCAATAGGTGAACTCGAGCAATCTCTGAACATCTCTAAGGGTCCATGGAGTGTTGTCTACTGTTGTGGAGGCCCATGGCTCTCAACACACACCCTACATGTGCCAATGTAGCCTTCTGGAGGGTTAGGAACCCGTATAGGGAGACCAAACCTAAGATGGAGACCACCTGCAATCTTGAATAAGATCCAATGCGTCCTCGAGCCTTTCAATACAACAAGTCATCAAGGAATTTGAGTAAAATAGCTTACAAACCATGGACAACAGGTGGGGACTTCATAATGGCACGCCCTTCCATAATGGGGTTTGGCATGTGCCATTGTCTCCAAGCACCAAATGGGGTTAGCCAAGTATCCTATTATGTGCTTTCTACTTCTAAAAGTAATAATATGGCCAAGTTACATCCTTTAAAAGGTGGTGGCATGTGGTAAAGGGATGAATGGAGTAGGGAATGAAAAGGTGCAGCGCTGAGCTACATGCTCGGGTACAAGGGTAGCTAGTAAAAGGGAAGCCCACATTTGGGTATATAATGTATAGGAGGGAGCCATCGTGGTACATGAGGTGCCCCGACCTTGATTTTTTCACCTTTCTTTATATGCCTTTTGCCTTTTATGATTTTTTTTAAATTAACTGCTCGGGGCTCAAGGGGTAAGAGCATGATGTGTGAGATATAGCAATGGATACCCCTTTTAAGGTAGGGCGGTTCATTGCCCACTGGAGGTTGGGATAATCATGGGTTCCTAAATGATAAAGAAGGTTCATCTAGTTCTTATAGGAACTAGAGTGATGGCCATGATGATTGGGTAGAGGTCATGTATTAGCTTTTGTTCACGTGCTAAATGTGTTTGTCCTAGCCATATTTTGCATTTTGTGGTACATTTTCTTGTTGAATGTAGCCATTATGCTTTTACTTTCTTTTTAGCTGTGTCAACCTTTGGGGCATCATTCCAAGCCTGTTGGCTACCGGCTGAGGGCCATCTTGGAGAACTTTTTTCTCTCAAGGATATCACCCACAAAATGGTGGGTGACATCTGGCTCCGACTGGGACGTGATCTCTCGAAGAAGTGTGTGAAGCTACTCAAACGGGAGGTCACGAGAACTCCAACAATCTCTTGATTTCTGTTACCAACACATATCAATGACTAAACCCACTGGGCAACATGTTTTTCACGTGTCTTATGATCACCCATGCTTAGTATTGGGTCGTAAAATCAACAGAAATATAAATATGCAAATTTTATCTAAATGAAACTACTCTACCATGAGAAATATCATATGATGTTAGTTCTAATGAGGAAATGAGCATGCAATGCATCCTACCCTAACATATAGTAAGGCCAATACTAAGTGTAATCATAAAGCCAATGCAACCAACATATCATCATATCAATATACATATGCCTGCCAATATGATTACTCATATAGCAAATCCCAAAGCGAATGTGGACACAATCACATGGAGGATGAAGCGGGTGGGAGGTGAGAAAATGTGATCTCTATTGGAGGTAAAAGGAAACCCTAGGAGAAGGAGAATAGATCAATCTAGAAGTGTGGGGCTTTCCCTCTAAGTACACAATGGAGGAATGGAAAATTACTCTCAAGAACTCCCTATCACAATCACTATTTATAATATTATGCTTCATAGATGCCACAAGGTTGTGATGAGAGGAGAACGAAGGGTGAGGGAAACGTTTGCAACAAATAGGTTGCTCAAGGTGATGGTTACATTGGAGAGGGGAGGTCATGGGGTGATCAAGACCCTGAGGTTGTGTCCAAGGAGGTAAAGTATAATCAATAAGGGTCTCTTCCTTGACACTATATCGGAAGGGGGAAGGGCTCACGGTCACTTGAGATCATATGACAAGGGGTGAGGGAATCACTTGATGAAGACTCTAGATGATGAATAATAGAAAAGGGGAAGGTGAAGTCTCAATGGGACCCTTTTCCTGAAAATCCAACTTGAGAGGCTCAAGTGATTTGAATATACTCTGGAATTGTAAGGAAGGTAGGTATGAGCAAGGGCCTTATCAATCCTATCATTGCTGGTATCAAAGGCATGGTCTTCCCAAAAAGGAGAATCAATCATCTCCATTTGCTCCTTTTCATGCAAGGGAAAATGATAATTCTCCTTCCCAAGGGTATCGATGGACATGTCCTCATAAATAATGCTCGGGAGAAAGGGAGGACCACTCTCAACCTCATCCTCCTTGTTGGTGTCATAAATGGGAGCATAGTCAAATTGAGGACCAATGATTTCCCACTTCTCCTTTTCAATGTGGAAGTAATCTCCAATGTCATCTTCCAAGGGGCCAATGGGATCATCTTTCTCAAGGTTTTCAAAAGAGGAGTCATCAAGAGTGATATCCTTGAGAAAGGTAATGTTAGTCTCAATTTCACTTCCCATAAACTAATCCTTGCCAGCAGCTGTGCTTTCTTGTTCATTATGTGGACCTAATGAGGACTCATCTTCCTGCTCATCACTAAGATCCTTAAGGTCTTGATGATGCTTGGTGAAGGCTTAATCTCAAACGCTTAATGTGGGGTGTACTTGAACATGTCTAAGAAAGCCATCAACGAACTCTCTAATAGATGAGATGCTCCTAGGTTCATGATCATGCAACCATGACTTATGACCACCGAGAGATCCCATGAACAAGAACATAAGGACATCTTGGTGAATAACCTTCTCTCTTGAAGCATGTGCATTAAATCTTTCTACATGGTCAATTGCGGAGAGTAGATCACCATCAAACACAGACACCCCACGTACCATCCTTCCCGCGACATGATTAAGATGCCCAGGGATGCTAGCAATGTCCAAAGCAAGAAATTTATAAAACAAAGACAACCTATTTGAGGTATACATGAAAAATATGTAGGAGTCGCCAATAATGATATGTCAATATGTCATATGGGGAACAAAACAAACGTTTTGTGTCCTTGACAACGATGCCAAAATGTTACCACTCAAACTAGCAGGGGGCCTAAAAGGGACTCCTAAAGGGACAACTGCTAGATCAAGGGCAACGATGGAGACTTAGCCCACTGCCGCCTTAGCTAAGACTCCCTACTCTTTGCGGACTTTCACTGATGGGAGGAGACTCGGTATATAGAAAGTCACTTGTGGAGGATGAATATGACTTGTGAAGGAGTTTCCCAATCCCTAAAATCCTTGCAAAACTTGGATTCCCGAGTTGTCTTGGAAGAATTGTCTTTGATGAGAAATGGGACCACACGGGTCAAGTGGACCCAACCTAGGTTAAGGGGAGGGAATATAACAACCAATGATGGTTTTAACCTAGACAAGGAAGGGGAAAAGATCAAAATAAGAGTTTTCACTTAGAAGTGCCAAATTGATCCTATGAGGTCAAATTTTGGTCTCAGGGTTAGGGCCGGCGATATCTCAAGATCCCACCGTCGAAATCTCATGAAATTTGCAAGGCTTCTTGAGGACAGACCAATACAGTTGTGGACCAAAAATCAAAGTATTTGGATGGCGAGATTGTGAGATAAATGATGCCCTAGGTGACCTATGTAGGCTAGGCCTAGAAAAAGAGGGGAAGGTGAAAGAAATAAGCTTTAAAGTGATCACCAGAGGATTACTAGTGCTTTTGCCCTTTGGGAGAGATGGAGTCATGGAAAATTTAGAGTTTGGGTTGATTTCCACCTGTCAAGGAGGCCTAAAAGACAACTTCGTTGGGCATTAGGGCTTAATAGAAGTAGCTTTAAGGTCATTTATACTTCGTTCAACAATATTTGGTGACTTGTCAAAACAAGGATGTCTCTAGGAACCTTCAATCATTCAAACATGGCCTAATCATGATACAACACTATTTAGAGATTTAATTTCCACAATTTCTTTCCAAGAAAAGCAACAAATTTACCCTAGAATAATGAAAATCCCAATATCATGAATGCAGCGAAATAAAGAATCAAAATAGCATTAACATAGTACTTACACGTAAGAAGAATATATCCAATCACCAAGATATGCCAATCATAGAAGCTCTAAGGCAAAGAAGAATAACCAAACATCGAAATTCATCCATTCATCCAAAAAGTCTCATCCTCAAAAGATAGTTAAAATCTCACAAGAAGATATAATCCAATCCAAGTGATGATACAAAATGAATTCATGTCACTTCTATTTATACACTCATTAAGAGTTTGAATTACCTAATTTTGGCCTACATTGGGTCATCAACTAAAATAATGTGCAAATGACTATCATTTGGTGACAAGCCCACCAAACTAGCTCATAAACAAAATAACAAGCCTCCCAAGAGGTCGAATAATCAATAATGCATGTCATTGGGTTCTCTAAGAGGCCTGATGAAATCCGTAAGTGCCAAAATGATGAATTGGACTTCCAAAAGTAATGGACAAGGGGTTGGCCCTTTGTTCTCCACATAATAAACCTGTGGTGCTCCCAATGGCTGTGAGGGCACACAAGTGACCTCATGGGTCTCCAAGTAAGTCAAAGATGCCTGTAGACCATCTGTAAGGGCTCAGATGAAGATGATGGTGTAAGTGATGCCACATCAGCATACAAGTCCTGGGTCATTTGCCAAGTGCATGGTATAACTATGGGGCTCGCTAGGCAAAGGTGAACCGGGTGCATCTTGTTCGTCCAATAGGTGAACTCGAGCAATCTCTGAACATCTCTAGGGGTCCATGGAGTGTTGTCTCCTACTGTGGAGGCCCATGGCTCTCAACACACACCCTACATGTGCCAATGTAGCCCTCTGGAGGGTTAGGAACCTGTATAGGGAGACCAAACCCAAGATGGAGACCACTTGCCATCCTGCATAAGATCGAATGCGTCCCCTAGCCTTTCAGTAGAACAAATCATCAAGGAAATCGAGTAAAAGAGCTTACAAAGCATGGACAACAGGTGGGGACTTTATAATTGCATTCCCTTCTATAATGGGGTTTGTCATGTGCTAATGTCTCCAAGCTCCAAATGGGGTTAACCAAGTATCTTATTAGGTGGTTTCTACTTCTAGAGGGGCTAATATGTCCAAGGTACATCCTTTAAAAGGTGGTGACATGTGGTAAAAGGATGAATGGAGTAGGGAATGAAAAGGGGCAACCTTGGCCCATAGGTAGCTAGTAAAAGGGAAGCCCACACTTGGGTATATAATGTATAGGAGGGAGCAATCGTGGTACATGAGGTGCCTCGACCTTGATCCACCCTTCTTTATATGCCTTTTGGCTTTTATGATTTTTCTTTAATTAACTCCTCAGATTTCAAGGGGCAAGAGCATGATTTATGAGATATAGCAATGGATACCCCTTTTAAGGTAGGACGATTCATTGCCCACCATGGGTTGGGACAATCATGGGTTCCTAAATGATAAAGAAGGCTTAGTTAGGGCCTATAGGAACTAGGGTGATGGCCATGATGATGGGATAGAGCTCATGTATTGGCTTTTTCCCACGTGCTAAATGTGTTTGTCTCGGCCATCTTTTGCATTTTGTGGTGCATTTCCTTGTTGAATGTGGCCAATTATGTTTTTACTTTCTTTTTCACTGCATCAACCTACGAGGCATCATTCCAAGCTTGACCCAAGGTGTGGGCAAGGGGAAGGGGAAAGCTAATCCTATGTGGACCCAGTGGAGGAATGTGGACGCAGGTGGGAGAAATGATGAATGGGGTTATGATGAGTGGAAAGGGGGCAATATATGTGGATGAGGGAGCGAGATCACGCGACCAAATCAAGGTTTCCCGTGAAGTACCATCCATAAAGCCAAAGGATCAGTAAAAGAGATCCCACGGGACTAGAATCCAAGGTTAACATCCAAATGGGGTCTAGGGGACAAGTGCACAGACCTAGCCCATTCTTTCCGTTGAATCCCCCCATTAATCCATGCCCAGAAGTGTCCATGATAAGTAAACTATAATACTCAATTACCAAATGACAAGGCATACCTTTAGGTTCAGGAGGCCCACCTTCAAACATACAATCATGGCAGATGGGTGAGGGACCACATGTTTGGCTCAGGTGGCTGAGAAGTGGCACAATGCGCTGGATGGTGGTTGCAAGGGGCTGCTAGCTGCCCACTGAGGACCATCTTGGAGAAATTTTTTCTCGTAAGGATATCACCCACAAAATGGTGGGTAACAAACCCAATTCTTAAGAGAGATGCATCCATCCTTGCATACCATGCCCTAGGAGCTTGCTTCAAACCATATAGGGCTTTCCTAAGTCTGGAAACATGTGTGTCCTTGCTATTTATTTCAAAGTCTTTCGGTCTTCTTCATCGATGGCCCCGTTCAGAAATGCTGTTACTACGTCCATTTGATGAATATTCCATCCTATTGTAGCAGCTAACAAAACCAAAGATCTTGTAGTAGTATAGCTAGCAGTAGGTGCAAAGGTTTCTTCATAGTCTATACCTTCCTTTTGAGAGAATCCCCTTGGAACGAATCTAGCTTTGTATTTTTCTGTATTTCCATCAACAACATGTTTGATCTTGCAAATCCATTTTGAGGTGACCATTGATTTGTCACTTGGTCTAGGAATGATTGCCCTGACTCCATTCTTCATGATGGATTGGTATTCTTCCTGCATCGCCTTCCCATTCTTCATGATGGATTGGTATTCTTCTTGCATCGCCTTCTTCCATTCTTCTTGATGAGCAACTTCTTCAGATGTAGTTGGTTCAACTTCTATTAATTTTTTCATAGATGCTGCATATCTCGAATACCTTTTTGGTCTTTTGCTTTCTCTAAAAGTTCCTTTAGCAGCTCCATGTCCTTCGACATTTTCAAGAGTAGATTTTTTTAACCAATTTGGCCTCTTCCTTGTTTCGGGTATGATTACAGGTTGAATCAGCTCACTTGGTCCTTCATCTTCTTTTTCTTGGTTTGTAGTTGTCCTATCATGATGCTCTTCTTCTTCAAATAGTGGAGTATTTTCATCATCAGAATCAATTGGAATATCCTTGGATCTTTTGTAGGCATGATTTTCATCGAATATAACATCCCTCCTTACTTCAATTTGTCTTCCTTCCTTGATGTAGATTCTATATGTTTTTGAAGAAAGATTGTAGCCAACAGGGATCTCTTTAATACTTGTAGAATCTAGTTTCTTTTGCTTGTCCTTTGGAACATGAATGCATGCGGGACACCCAAGGATTCGAAGATGATCCAGACATGGTTTCTTCCTTGTGAATGCTTCTTTAGGTGTCATAGTCTCAAGGATTCTATGATGACTTCTATTTTGTATATATACTGCTACCACAGCTGTTTCACCCCATAGAAACTTCGGTAGATCTTGATCAAATATCATAGTTCGTATACATTCTTTAATTGTTCTATTTTTCCTTTCTGCAACTCCATTTTGTTCGGGATTGTAGGGAACAATGAACTCTCTCTTAATACCTAATTCTTTACAATATGCAACTGTTGATTTGGGATAGCATTGGATGTGCTCTAGCCATGAAAATTGGTGAAGAGGCTAAAGCACATGAGATCTCCAAGACCCAGAAATGGTTTGGGGAAATTCTGCTTGGTGAAGGAGATATTAAAATAATTAATATTTTTAATGAGTTCCTAAGTCTAAACTTAAGAAAATAAAATATTAATGGGTACTAATATAAAACTGGGTTAGAAGGTTCTAAATGACATGGATCAAGCCAAATCTAATCTTAGTTGTTGATTAGAGATGTAATTGCGGCCATTGAAGACTCAACAGAAAAAGTATAAGAGAAGGCTTGAGGGTTAGTTGGAGACACACCAGAGTGATCAGTGAGTTCGATTTTCTAGAGCGGGGTTTGCTAAGAGAAATCGAACTAGTGATCAGAGTTGCAATGAGAGGCAGTGAGTGCAAGGCAGAGAGGCAAAGATAGTGTAGAAAGACCAGCGCAAAGGCAGAGAGGCAGACGTAGAGCCAGAGGAAGCCATGCAGAGGCTAGCAGTGACTGCGTAGAGGCCAAAAGGGCCTGTGTGATTGACATAGAGGCTGTAGAAGTGACGCAGGAGGCCAGGAGGGCTGATGCAGAGGGTTTCAGGATGACACAGAGGCCAGGAGGGCTGACGCAATGCCTCAGAGAGGTGCTGGAGAGGGTTTCGTGGAGCAGACTTTCAGAATATCTGCTTCCGAAGAGAGGTATTACTGCTAGATTATTTTCTCTATGGGTGAGCCAGCTTAGCACCCAGTGTACTCAAGAAAAGATGCTTAATAATAAAACCCTCAGAACTATTGCACCGGTTTTCCCGCATTGGGTTTTTCCGAGGACAATTGTCCAAAAATAACACTGTCCCTTGTGTGTGTTGTCTATTTTTTTCAGTAGTTGATTTGTAGATGGTTGAGACTGTATTGTTTATTTCAATATTTATATGGTTAAATAACTTGTTATTAATTCAAACAAGTAGGCGAAATAAACCAGAGAATACAGAAAAATTTCTAACAGGTAACACTTAGAAATTTCAACATGGTATCAGAGCATTGCAAATCGCAGGAGAGCTGAAAACACCAGTTGAATCAGAGAATTTGCAGCAGAAACATCTGCCCCAAGTGACAAAAGCTGTTCCTAAGCAAAAAGCAGCAGAGAAGGGTTGACGCAGAGGGCTTGCGTCATCAATTCGAGCCAGAGAAGGGGCCAACGCAGAAGTAGTGAGAGGCAGAAGAGGCTCACGAAGAGCCAAGTCATCCTGCTCAGCCAAGTAGGAGTGACGCAGTTGGCTAGTGGAGAGATTCAGCCACTGCGGGGATTGCACAGAGCCTAGAGGCTCAGTTCTTCAGTTACTGAGGCAAAGGAAGCTGTGGGCAGATTGTGAAGTGTGAAGCTGGTGGTTTGCTGTTGCTGTTGAGACAGAATAGTACTTAATGGACAAAACCAAGGTAGTAGGGAGTTGCTACCTAAGCGGGTTTCTAGCCAAGAAACCCAGATCAATGTTGCAGGAGCAAAGGAGATCAGAGAGGTGTGATTCGACTGTTGGCAGGAGGATTTCCAGGAGGGAAATCGAGACTTAGAGGGAGTCTAGTAGAGAACTTCCAGGAGGGAAGTAGAGACTAAGAGGAGTCGAAAAGAAGAGCAGAGATGGCAATGAATGGACTGAGGGATCAAGACAGGCTGGACGGGGCATCCAACTTTGTCATCTGGAAGGCTAGGATCTTGTCCGTTCTGGATAGACATCGCATCAATGCCTTCGCCTTGAGAGCCGTGGCTATCCCAGTGGACCCCGCTGATAATGAAAGGTATGAGGATGCGATGGCCAAGGCGAAATGCATGATCCTTGATGGAGTCAAGGATCATGTGGTTCAACATATTGCCGAGAAGAATATGACAAAGGAAATGTGGGACACCTTGATGATATTGTATCAGGGCACTTCCGTGCAAAGGAAGATGCTACTAGAAAATCAGTTGCGGTGGTATCAGATGCAGAAGGGGGAGTAGGTAAATCACTTCCTCAGTAGGTTGAAGGAGATTCCAGACCAACTGACTTCCATAGGGGCCACGCCGGATTAAGTGTTAATGGTGAGGACTACCCTGAACGCAGTCTCCGAGGAGTGGGAGACATTTGTCCAAAGCATTTTGGGCAAAGAGCATCTTCCAGATTGGAAAGAACTATGGGCAACTCTTCATCAAGAAGAGATCAGATGACTAACCAAGGTGGGAAGTAGTAGCAAAGGAGCTCGGGTCAAGAAAGAAGAGGAAGAGGATGTAGCTTTGGCATCTGCGGGACAGCAAGGGAAGAGGAAGAAAAAGGACCTCTCCAAGATAAAGTGCTTCAACTGTGTGGAAATGGGCCATTATGCAAACCAGTGCCTGAGGAAGAAGAATAAGGGAGAGGCGTCTGACTCCAAGGCAGCGCCAACGAAGGCGGAAAAAGAGGTAGAGGATGATGAAGATTGTGCCATGAGTGCTCATGTACCTCTAGAGAAGAGGTGGGGTGACATCGAGCTGTAGTTAGGAGGACTACAGGAGATGAGGGGTAGGATCCTTGAGGTACCCAAACTCATGGATCATATCCGGCTATGGGAGCCCGAAGTGACAGTAGTAGGATGGCGGATTAAGATAGAAACGGATGTGGATGGAGCGGTAGAGAGTGCTAGAATGTAGTAGTTCCCGACAGCGTAGAGAGGGTTGCAGCAGTGCGGGAGGCACAGAGGAGGTTGCAGCAGTGCGGGAAGGCACAGAGGAGGTTGCAGCAGTACAGGAAGGCACAAAGGTGTTTGTAGTAGTGCGAGAGGCACAAAGTTGTTGCAGCAGCGCAGAGGCAACATAGGGAGCACATGATAGCGACAGAGAGAGCTTCAACATCGAGAGGTTTCTTGCCTGACAAGGATGTCAGTAGTTGGGTAGATCGATTGCTTACTTCTCAGTAACTGAGTTGCAGTGCAGTAGTAGCAGTGGTGGTGCTATGGGTGGTACAATGCAACATGACGAGAGAGAATTGCAGTGCAGATGCAGTGGTGGGAGGAAGGCTAGCAACAACATGGATGCAGAGGGAGTTGCTGTACAAATGTAGCAATGGTAGTGGTAGAGCCATGGGCAACATTACAGGATGCAACAGTGCAGAGGATGTTGGGCAAGAAGGCCTAGCATCAACACATGTATCAATGCCGTATAATCAGGGTGATGCTCAGTTGAGGAGTATTACTAGAGCACATTCCTTGCTAAGAGGCAGTGTTGATTTGGGATAGCATCGGATGTGCTCTAGCCATGAAAATTGGGGGAGAGGCTAAAGCACATGAGATCTCCAAGACCTAGAAATGGTTTGGGGAAATTCTGCTCGGTGAAGTAGATATTAAAATAATTAATATTTTTAATGGGTTCTTAAGTCTAAACTTAGGAAAATAAAAATATTAATGGGTATTAATATAAAACTGGGTTAGAAGGTTCTAAATGACATGGATCAAGCCAAATCTAATCTTAGCCGTTGATTGAAGATGTAATCTCGGCCGTTGAAGACTCAACAGAAAAAGTATAAGAGGAGGCTTGAGGGTCAGTTGGAGACACACCAGAGTGATCAGTCAGTTCGATTTTCTAGAGTGCGGTTTGCTAAGAGAAATCGAAACAGTGATCAAAGTTGTAGTGAGTGCAAGGCAGAGAGGCAGAGATAGTGCCGAAAGACTAGCACAGAGGCAGAGATATTGCCAGAAGACCAGTGCAGAGGTAGAGAGGCAGACACAGAGCCAGTGGAAGCCACACAAAGGGCAACAGTGATTGCGCAGAGGCCAGAAGGGCCTGTGTGATTGACGCAGGAGGCCAGAGAGGCTACGCAGAGCCTCAGAGGGCTGACGTAGAGGGTTTTAGGCTGACACAGAGGCCAGGAGGGTTGATGCAGTTCCTCAGAGAGGTGCTGGAGAGGGTCGTGGAGCAGACTTTCAGAATATCTACTTCTGAACAGAGGTATTACTACCAGATTATTTTCTCTGTCGGGTGAGCTAGTTTGGCACCCAGTGTACTCAAGAAAAGCTGCTTAATAATCAAACCCTTAGAACTGCTGCACCGTTTTTCCCGCATTGGGTTTTTCGGGGGATGATTGTCCAAAAATAACGGTGTCCTTTATGTGTTTGTCTATTTCTTTGATTGTATTATGTTTATTTTAGTATTTATATGGTTAAATAACTTGTTAGTAATTAAAACAAGTAGGTGAAATAAACTAGAGAATACAGAAAAATTTCTAACGGGTAATACTTAGAAATTTCAACAGCAACTAGTTCTTTTGAAGTGTATTCTCCACCATTGTCAGATCTCAAGGTCTTTATCTTTCTTTCGGTTAAGGTCTCCACTTTAGATCTAAACCCCTTGAATTTTTCAAATACTTCGTTCTTTGTCTTGAGAAGGTAGAGCCATGTCTTCCTAGAGTGGTCATCAATGAAGGTCACATAATAAAGATGGCCTCCAAGTGATTTGTTAGACATAGACCCACACACATCGGAATGAATGAGGTCTAATATTTCCTTAAACCTTGTATCATTGCTTGTAAAACGCTTCCTTGTATTCTTTCCCAAAACACATCCCATACATACTCCTTCACAATCTTCCTTGATGTTAGGGATGCCATTTACCATTTGATTGAGAGAGGGAATGATCTTGTAATGTTTATGCCATATCTTCTATGCCATAGTTCAATAGGATTGATTTCCATGTGAACTAGGGCCCGAGGAGATGGCATTATAACTCTATATAGTCATCTCTTTCACGAACTCCAATAACCTTTTCCTTTTCAATGCTTGAATTCTTTCCCCAAACAAAAACTTTACCATCTACAAATTCAACCCTATCTCCTTTATCTTCTAAACAAGAAATTGAAAGTAATTTTTTTTTCAAACCAGGAACATAGAGTATATTGTTGAGGTGTAGCTTTGCTCCATTTTTCAGCTTCAAAGATGTAGATCCAAGGCCTTTGACTACATAATTGTTCAAGCATGAGATGTCTACCAATACATTATGATTGAATTTAATCTAGATATATACAGAAATGCTCTAATTTCTCTTCACAATAGATTATTTGCTTCAACAATGCTTTCAATTTGATGACCTGTGAAAATTTGGAAATGGGGAAACTCACTTTTAAAATTTTCAAAAAAATATAAATATTTCAGATTATATATATAGCACATTATCTTAGAAAAAGAATGAAAGTTCTGGAAGTTTTTTTCAAGTTTTAATAACGAGTTTAGCTCTTTGGGTGGTTCCCACTGTTCATTTCCCTAGCTGAAACTCCTTCAGATTATGAGCTCAGAATTACATACTTGAGTGAAGGACCTGGGTTTTTCAGTTTCAAACTTTCAATAAAGACCTTCACAATGCACACACATAACCCAAATCCAATTGCTATAACAATCTGAGTCTCAAGTTTCAAACCGTGCCACGACATTTTCAATGAACATACAAGTGTCAAGTTTACATACCCTGTGCTGCTGAAGCAACCATAGGCTAGCAACTTCAGTCTTCGAGTAGCAACGGCTTGTCTGTTCATAGTTGTCACTCCTCCAGGCTCCAAGTTGTAGTCCGATTGATGACGACTCCTCCAAGCTCAAGCAATGAATCCGACCGGTGATGACTCCAAGCTCAAGAGTCCGATCAAATGACGGATAGTGGTCTCGATTCTCGACTCCTCCAACGCAATGACTGTCAACTCCTTTGGCTCCAAGCTACTGTGTGTGCAAATGAAATGTCAAGGAGAGGGGCAACAATGACCTTGAGTTAAAAGTTAAAATGAAAAATTAAAACCCTAAAGTTTAAACGACGATTTTTAACCAAGGCAATTAAAAAAGCATGATCCGTTCCCGATCATAACCATTTGCATGATCTGTTCTAGACGACCGTTTGCGTGATCCTTTTCCGATGGGCATTTATTTGCAAGGATCCGTTTCCGGAAATCAAGATATGGATCATGATTTTATCAGATCCATATCCGGATTTCTGAGAATGGATCCAAAACTGCCAAAAAAATTTGAAACATCGAAGAAAATGGATTCACTGTTTCTGTCAACCTTGAAACACCGCAAATACGTTTTTGTACCATTGCGTACCCGGATCCGTTTCTGATTCGGAAAACAACATATCTAGCCATTTCGCTAGGCATTTCCGGTAGCTTAGTTTGAGAGAAGCTTTAAAATGACATAAACTATTTTCTAGGTATTTTTCGGGATGCTTCTTGCTTTACACTATGTGAATGTTAGAAGCTCATTAGTTTAACCTCTACCTACATTGAAAGAAGGCAGGTCCTAGCTGTGTAGTCAGCTCATCATAGTAGCACAATTGTCTGATTAGGATGAGTAAGTCCACACATGGCATTTTATTAATGTGAAATCATATTTATACAATGAGGTGACTTTTGGTTTTATTTTTTAAGGATCTGTTCCCTATTTCTCCTAATTATTTACAATTTTATTTACAAGGACAAATTTTTTATGTGTCCAACATTCCCTGGTAACCTGAAGGGGTGTTTGTGAGCCTAAGAATCATTTTGAATTTTTCAAGCTTTTATTATCCGAGAAGATGTTCACAATTTGTTCATTTGTGGAACAATGTCTCAAATGAATAGTTTTGCCTCTGCATGATATCAAAGCAAATGATACTTTGTGTTGATATGTTTGGTTAGATCATGGAATATGGGATTCTTGGCCAACTTGATTATAAAAGTAATGTTTGCATGACCTCTAAGAGACAACTGCTAATCCAAGACTCATGAGATACCCTGAAATCGACATTCAATTTTCTGTCCCCATGAAAAGTCTGAATTAGAATATCCAATCACACTGAAGTCATCTACTCATGAAAATTTGAGCCCAAAGTCTTGAGTTCCTTTCAAGTACTTCAAAGCTATTTTTGCAGTGGACCAATGTCCTTCACAATGCTTTTTGCATAAACCTAGAAAGAATGCCAACAACAAATGAAATATATGGTTTGGTGGTAGTAAGGTAGATAAGGCTTCCCACAAGTTTCTGAACTTGGTTGCATCTTCAAATTCATTTCCTTATTTTGATGTGAGCTTCAAGTTTTGTTCCATTGTGGTAGAAACAGGGTTGCATTCAACCATGCCAAAACTATTCAACAATTCTCCAATTTCTATCTTTGGATGTTGAGTCACTTTAATGCTCAAGTAGTAGTGAAAAATTCCGAAATCTGTTATCTCAAAACTCTTCTTCAATTCTTTCTTTATGGATGGAATATAGATTTCATTTTTCCCTGTCATCAATAGATCATCTATATACATTACAAGATATACAACAATTTTGCTGACTTTTTTGACGAACAGAGTTGCATCATCAAGATTAAAGTGTTTAAAATTCAATTTCAGAAGATGCTTAGTTAACTTTTCATACCAAGATCGTGGTTCTTGTTTTAGGGCATATAAGGATTTGATGAGTTTACATATTGTTGTATCCTTGAGACTGTTCTATGGAAGAGAATAGTGCCAGGGCATCCTATGAAGTACACAATATCCTCCCTGCTTTAGCTGGTTCATGGGCCATAGAGGGTAACCCAACTATCAAAATAATAGTTTTTTAAACAACCTTAGAACTCCCTTAAACACCCTAGAATGCTAGACTTTAAAATTGTACTTGATAAATGTTGGAGTAATAGTGTAGGCCATAGATACTAGTTAACTTGAACTGGTCATCAAACTAAAATCCTTTCAATGGGCACCTTTATCCCACAATACAAACACATCAAAATATAGATGGATCGTTTGAAAAGAGAGTCTCAAATACCTAAGGAAATATAAAATGTATTCCTTTGTACTAAGAAGGAATTGTCAATAGAATTATTGAGAACAATGTCACAAGGTTCGTTCAAACTTGAACCTTGAGGATAAAAGTTTAGAGGACTTCAAAAAAATGTTCAAATTCGATGCAGATTGTTCTAATTCGTTTTAGATTTGTTCAAGGTAGGTTTAAGCTCACTGTTTTTTTTGTTTAGTTTGGAAAGGGTCGTAAATATCTTTAGCTCCAACCAGCATACGCGCTGTCATCGCCCATTCACGCAGTGAACCGTCCGAGCGTCTTTCTCCACTCATTCCCATGAACAATACCATTTACGCTAGTGTCTTGTTCGAGTGTCTACCGGTTTGAGGAGAACATCTGCTTGTTTCCATGCGTCTACGGGTTTGAGGAAAGCGTTCGCTTGTTTCCATTCAAGTAGAGGGGGGGGGGTCATTTGTTACTCTCACCCTACGGAGCACTTGACACAAGGTTTGAGATAGTCTACTGAAGCCACAATTTCGCCTCGGGAAAAATGGAAATTCTGGCATGATTTTTGCCAAAATCTGGCAGAAATTTAGGGAAATTTGGGATACAGCTATCAAACTTCAGGATTTTGGGTGTTGAGGGGATTTTTTATGGTGCTGAATCCATTTCCACCATAAAAAAAAATTCAAACACTCCTATCATCAGATTTTTTGAAAAAACATTAGCTGGATTCTGGCAAAAAAATAATTTTCCAGGCAAATTTCTGGCCTACGATGCCCAAGGTTTCCTTAGTTCGATGGGTATCTTTATACTTTAAATTTTTAAGATATAATATAGTTCTATGTTATATAGATTAAAATTGATTATTTTTCTTTATTTTTATTACTTATCTAGTGTACCAATTAAATTAAATGGAATTGAATTTAATTGTTCCCAGGAGGCAGCTTAATTGGTGATAGAAGTAATGTGAAATATGTTAAAGCTTAATTGGTGATAGAAGTAATGTGAAATCTGTTAAAACTAAGAGATCTAAGGTCAAATCTCTCAATATGATTGGGTTTACCGAGAAAAGGATTAATAGCTAGGTGTCAGGCAGGGTTTGTTATCAAACCTAGTAATAGCTAGGTGTCAGGCTGGCATTGTTCCCAAACTTGAACCATCTGACATACATGGGAGTGGTAGTCTTTAGCCCTTTTAACACAGATGAAATGGTATAGGAAACATTTAATTAGATTTCAATGCATGCAACAAAACAATTGAAATCCCTATCTAAACCAGATAACTACAACAACTGAAATTCATGAAAATCTTAATTTATGAGAAAATAGAGTTCTTATTTCAGGCAGACAGTAGTAAATGCCAGATGCGTCACAAAGCTTTAAAGAGAAATATTCGCTCAAAACATGGAAAATTTTGTCCAAATATCCCAAACATAAGCCAATATTACACTAGATAATCCATTGGCCAAATACCCAAGGCAACCATACAAAATTAGTGAGAGCAAGTCTCCAAAATATTTATTATAACTGAAGTAAACTTTTACAAAGGCTCATAACCACTTCCAGAAAAATAGATTGCTGATAAGAGAAACTAAAACATTTATAAAGGAAAGAAGAAAAGGTCTGTGTGTTGAGTGGCCTATCCACTGACTCGTGTACTGATCTGTTGTGCTGAAATGGTCTCCTGGTCCTGAGCACTTAACCTCCCTCCAATGTATTAACTCCACACACAATTCTGTCTTCTAGTTGCCCATTTATCGTTGCTTGACAGTTAATTAAATGCTCTGGTTATATAACTACTTTCTAAATAATTATAGCTTATAAGTAATGCTCTGCGTGTTGAGCGGCGAACCCTTTATAATTTATCATAAAGTTACACTCGCCCTTTTATCGTTGTTTGACAGCTAATTAAATGCTCTGGTTATATAACTGCTTTCTAAATAATTATAACTGGTAAGTAATGCTCTGCCTGTTGAGTGGCGAATCCTCTATAATTTATTATAAAGTAAGTTACACTCGTTTGTCCTTGTATATAATTTTAGCCCAGCCACTGATATATCTGTGGATTCCATTTCAGTTGCTATTATCAATAAACCTCAAACATTTATTTGTCAAAACTGTTCAGTGCTTAGAACATCTTTAGAAAGCAAAGCCAAAATATGAAGAGAAAATGTTGATAATCGTTCACCGCCAATTTTGCACCAACCAATGTGACAAGATCAATTCCTCCATTTTTGATGGCGATGTAAACATTATCAGATGCCCCAACCGTACATGCTAAGAAAAGACATTATCAGATGCCCCAACCGTACATGCTAAGAAAACACCATCCCAACAGTACATGCTAAGAAAAGAGTCAAAGACCATCTCATGCTTCTCCAATTTTGGATGCCCCAACCGTACATGCTAAGAAAAGACATTATCAGATGCCCCAACCGTACATGCTAAGAAAACACCATCCCAACAGTACATGCTAAGAAAAGAGTCAAAGACCATCTCATGCTTCTCCAATTTTGATAAATGTGGGATTAACATTTTTATGTCACGAGTATTTAGTTGTTTTCCGGTAGATATTCTTGTATTTATCATATATCATTATTAAAATTATTATTTCAAAAAGGTAAATATTAATCACCATAGAGTGAGCTAATCATTAACTTATAATGTTATTTATTTTAAGGGTGGTTCATAGACATTGAGTGGCCGCTACATCCACGGGAAAATTCAAGTAGATAAACCCAAAGGGATCTACTCGTCGACCAAACTAGTAAGGCCTAACCCCAAGGGTGTCGAGGTGAATTGACCCCTTGACCTCCCAATAGGTGAGGTAATTAGCAACAAGAACTTGACCCACTGATCTATCCCTTGGGGCTATCAACTTATAATGTTATTATATCTGAAAAACAATATTTAAAACACTCGAATAGTTTGTCTAATTAATAACCCGAGTCATTTACATAATGAGGGATCTCGAATTAATAACTTGGGTCATTTACCTAATGAGGGATCTCTTTCAGACCCTATTGTTCTTTCTTTGAATGTATCAAATCCCTTTAATGTGCCTTCTAGAAGGCATGGGGTAGCCTTCGATATCTCAATTTATGCAGCTCCCTGTTATAAGCCATACCCGCAAGATCTTCGCTGGTGGAAATGCTTGATTATTGCACCTCCCCATATTTAGAGACTCAAAATTTCCATTAAGAAATTATTGGTAAATATGTGATGCTTTGTCTACAAGAGGAGTTAAATGCTTTTATTAACTCGTCCAAATTCAGAGACTCATCTTTTCCAATATCAAATGCCGAATTAAGAAATTGTTGGTAAATCTGTGATGCTTTGTCTACATTAGTTAAATGCTTTGAGACAAGTTTCTTTCTTGGTTCTTCCCATCAATAGTAGAAGATCACTAAAAAATAAATGATAAATCTATGATCCAGAAGGAAGTAAAATCTTTCTCATTTTTTTATCCTTTTATTTTGCCCTACTATCAATCACAAAAGCGCAACGCTGTTAATGGTCATGATTCATTGAAAATAACAGCTATATTGAAGCTGCAAACATAGAAAATGATGCATAGTATAATAAGAGAGCTTGATTAGCCACAACAAATCCTTACATATATCACTCTAGTTTCTAGAGGTGTATGGAGTGAGTCATATGCAAGACATACTTAAACTTTAAGGATTAGCTTTTGCCTACGGAAAAATATGTATGTTGTATTGATATCAAGGTTATTTGGGAGTGGAAGCAAGGAGTGGGGAGCAACATTTTCAAAAGCTCCCAGATTGGGAACAAATCATAAGCGAATTTTTATATATTTTAATGCATATATGTCAACAAAACATGTAGAATGATGAATTAGATATAAAAAACATAAAAACATGGATTAAACCATATAACATCAATCATCTAGAAGTTATAATCTGTTGAAGAATCTAGGGCAAGTGAAGTTAATGTGATTCTTCTTATCATGATAACTATTTGCGAGGTTTTCTTATTAATAAAATCTTTCCTTATTATTAGAGTGTGTCTTCTTTAGTTCATCAAATAGCTACCAAAACAAAGAGACAAGAACACAAGATGTTTGGCTGGGCCAAAATCTCTCCCTCTTGGAGAGGAAAACCCACACAAAATTCTTCTTATAGAGATTCCAATTGACAAATACCAAGACTATGACCCTTGACCTATTATGCCACTCCAAGACCAAGACACCAATCCTCTTCTTCATCACTGCTTAAATCATCATCATTGCTGCACCATTGAGGCCATTACTACTGCATCCTTGAGGTCTTCATTACTGTTGCTTCACCATGTCAACGAGGTCTCTTGTCTTCATTGAGATCTTCATTGTGACCTTGATTCCGTGCCTTTATCAATGCATTGAGAGCTTCATTATGATCTTGTCTAGTATGCCGACTATATTACTGTGGGATCATAGTTATGCTGAGGCTGTTCAATACTCCAAGACAGTGACCATTTGAGAGACATAGAATCACTTTACTTTATCCGAGATTTTGTACCACTCTAACCATCTGAAAATATTGTCCACTGTACTTGTCCGAGGTTCTTGTACTCCTCTTGTTTGAGATTCCTGTGCTTCTGTGCCATCCGAAGTTCAGACAAACATCTGAAATCTGTGTTTTCTGTGGTGACCCTAGCAGGGTATTTATAGTTGTTTGTCCTCCATAATTAGCCGACATGTCAATGTGAATTGTTGTGTCTCTTTATTGAGCCGGCATGTCTGTCTTTGCTTATTTAATTCATTTGCAGGCCGACATGACTATGTTTTACGTCGTTTAGTTTGTTGCCTTCTTCAAGAGGATTGTGCTTGTCTTGGAGAGCTGATATAGACACTAGGTTGACTCATATACATTACATATATGCTCAAGAAGAGCTCTTTAGCATTTTCTTTGACTTTCCTATAACACTTCAACATGTGCTGGACCTATGTAATGAGCAAAAAACTTATTTTACAATTTACAAAATAATATTTCTTTTCTTTTACAAGTACAAGATCAAAATTACATTTATGAAGACCGAACCTAGTTATATTTTCTTCAACAATCCCTCTTAACTAGGGAGGTATTCATAATGGTACTTGGTCATTCTCAATTTGAATAATTTCTCATAAGAAGAATCAGATTGGTAATCCATCAGTATAACATCGGAGTAACCAACATTGTTTCCACAACAAGGCCTTGACTAACAACTCTATCTCTCATTAGATCAGAGCACAATGTTGGCGAGACCGATGACTATAGACACCTTCATCATTGTCTCTCAAGGTACATACCCACTCGTGTGTTCACTGATTATGACCTTCTAGGACTATTCTTATCTTGGATTCCCGACCCCCAAATAATATTGGTCCTCTTGCCTACTCTTATCTTGGATGCTCTACACGTCCTCAAAGAGCATCAGATGCTAGATGATTACCTAATCCTCCATTCTTTTCCCAAGTGAAGATAAGAATGTTGTGTCTATCTCTCTCTCTCAACTGGGGAAGATATGCCCATCCATGTAAAGGAATTTGCCCAAGCTCCCTCTCGATTAGGGACTTGTCAGAGCTCCCTTTTAACTAGGGACTCACCTTTTCATCAACAACTTCTTCTTCGTGGGTCCTTCAACTGCTTGATCAATTTCTTTCCTTGATGTCATGAAATTCGGTTGAGCTTCTTCTTTGTAGGGCATTAGCCATCCATCACTTTTCTTCTTGGTTTGTCATGTCATTCATTTCTTCATGGAAAGTGGCCTTCTTAATACATATCTGGAACCTTCATCATATGGCTACTTCTTCCTCATTATGTTTCTTTCAGGAATTTCCATCCACCACATGAATGCTAGTTGTACTTGCACTTACAACTCTTATTCTAGTAGCCCTTCATAAACTCATCCAGATATTATTCAAGAAATCAAAACATAACATTAGATCAAATTGTACCTTTCAAGATGGCTCTTCTTCATGACATCTTCCTGTAGGTATCAACATCTTGCACACATCTTGCATACATGTTGACACATCTCCCAAAGATATCCATTGTTAAGGTCTCCATCTTTTTTAGACTTTCATCAGAGTCTTCATATCTTTCTAGGAGATTTCCAAGTCGAATGTTCTTGGTCATTTTGGATGTTGATTGCCTTCATCATGTTTGCATATCTCACTATCTCTTCCTTTCTTTTTTCACACATTCCATACCCAGGAGCTTTCAATCAGAGTTCCTTAATTGTAGTCAACCACTTCATACTTCATATGAGGACATATTATGTTGACTTCATCTAGTGTGACTTATGCCTTCCTACATCCTTTCAGAGGAGGAGACCTTGCTTCTCTTGATCATGCTTATTAAGATAGAAGTAATGATCCTTGTTACCTGCAACCATACAACATGACATTATAGTATAAACACAAGCATATATACCTCATTTAACCTTTAGGTCATATAGGCTTCTTCCAACAACTTCCTTGATTGAAAAGATCTTCAATCCCTTGATCTGCTTCATGTCATCATACCATCATCCCATGAATTCCATAAGTTGGAGTTCTTGATGAAACACTTGCTTCCTCTCTATATTAGTGAACCCTGCGATGAGGATTGCATCAGAGAACCTTGAGGATTCCATCAAGGTTTTTTGGGAGCGGGCGCAGAAGCAGGGAGTGGGGAGTGATTTTCAAAAGATCCCAAATTGGGAACAAATCATAAGCGAATTTTTATATATTTTGACGCATATATGTCAACAAAACATGTAGAATGATGAATTATATATAAAAAACATAAAAACATGGATTAAACCATATAACATCAACCATCTAGAAGTTATAATATGTTGAAGAATCTAGGGCAAGTGAAGTTAATGTGACTCTTCTTAGAATAATAACTATTTGCGAGGTTTTCTTATTGGTACAATCTTTCCTTATTATTAGAGTGTGTCTTCTTTAGTTCATTAAACAACTACCAAAACAAAGAGACAAGAACACAAGATGTTTGGTTGGGCCAAAATCCCTCCCTCTTGGAAAGGAAAACCCACACAAAATTCTTCTTATAGAGATTCCAATTGACGAATACCAAGACCATGACCCTTAACCTATTATGCCACTCCAAGACCAAGACACCAATCCTCTTCTTCATCACTACTTAGATCATCATCATTGTTGCACCATTGAGACCATCACTTATGCATCCCTGAGGTCTTCATTACTGCTGCTTCACCATGTCAACAAGGTCTCTTGTCTTCATTGAGATCTTCATTGTGACCTTGATTCCATACCTTTATCAATGCACAAGAGCTTCATTATGATCTTGTGTAGTATGCCGAGTATATTACCGTGGGATCATAGTTATGCAGAGTCTGTTCAATACACCAAGACAATCACCATCTGAGAACATAGTATAGTATACCTAGGGGGGATATTATGGGGTATGGGGTACAAAGAGAGGTACCTAAGGGAATAAGGTAATAATGTGATGAGCCATAGTTAATAAATAAAGTGGTTAACCTGCATGTAAGGGACCACTAGTAGTTATGAATAATGTGATAAGCCCATTGTATTAGATACATGGTATTGAGAGACCCATGGTAATGACCCAGGATATTGTATGTATGAAACCTATATAGAGGTTAGAGACTCCCCATTGAGAGGTGTCAATGATTATTGTATTGGCAAACATATGGCTTGTGGAGTGTTCTCCTTCTTTAAAGAGTGATTGTATGGTGTTACTCTACCTTAATGGTTTTGATTAATAAAGAGATCTATTATAAGTGGTATTAGAGCACTTTCTTGGGCAAAGCGGAGAGATTTTTATTTTTATTTTTTGTAAGAATTTTTGGGGGGCGAGTTTGCAAATCAGATCTGAAACTTTTGGTGCAAAATTTGCAAATCTGGATTCTTTGCGAAAAAATATCCAATTAAAAAAAAAATCGGCCGAATTGGAGTTCGGATGAGGGAGATATTGCTGATTTAAAAATCAGTTGTGTTGTAGAAATTTTTCTGACAACAATTCGTGGACGACGAATCTCGAGTCAATTTTTGCAGTTTTTGTGCGGAATTTTGGTAAACTAATTGTAGATCTGAGATCCTTTGGAAAAACTACCAAAGTTGGAAAAAATCGGTCGAATCGGAGTCCGGATGAGGGAAATATCTCTGATTTAAAATCTTTTTTTTTTTTTTTTTGTTATTTTGTTATTTGTTATTTGTTATTTTTATTTTTACGGCGGGACAGTTGCAGAGCGAATCTGAATTTCCAGAGTGTCTAGATAGATATTTCTATCACATGGGAAGATGCAAAATGGTCGTGCCATTTCCAAAAACAGGTTATAATAAGGATTTTGAACCATATTGATCGAGTTGTGTCCATTTTAAATTTTCGCCGAAGTGATTTTTTCAAAACCCTCTTCATGGCTTTTAGCAAGGATTTTTTTTACAAGGAAAGATAATGGTCCTACTATTGAAGAATTCATAGAAGATCTTTAAGAAAACCTTTCTGAAATATTCAAAATCTTTAGCATGGCCTCTTTTTAAAGATGACGCTGCCATATGGTGCTCACTTCATAGCAAGAAGTTGTCCAAACTTTCGAATGAAGAATTTGAAAAACTCCTTTTGGACAAATGGTCTCATGCTACACAACAGACGAATGAAACACATAAATGGTTATTTTATGATGATATCTCTTTATTATAGGTTCATGGATGTATTTAGAAAGAGAAGATAATTGTGTCTATCAATCCTAATAGTAAGCGTAATTTTATTAATGTTCATTTGATTAAAAGATTACAAGTCCCAGCCAAACAAATGGAACACACACATGATACTAATGAGCAGGTGCAAGTTTATAAAGATTTGAAGATTTCTATGGATACATATGTATTGCATTCTGATTTTTATGCTTCAGATATAACTAATGTGGATGTTGTTTTGGGATACCCTTGGATGGAATTTGTTGGTACTATCAATATTAATGTGCAGAAGAAATCCCTGAAGCTCTAGTATAAAAAGAAGAAAATTACATTACAAGGTATTTCCATCAATAAACAGGTAGAGTCTAAGGAGGTTGAAGAAGAAATTGTTCCAGGTATTGATTCATCAGATGAGGAGTCCGTGGTTGAAGTAATCCTAGAAGATAAGCAACAATTGCAGGCGCCACAACATGTACCAGATACCAATAAGGCTCCATTAAGTGGTGAATCAAAGAAAAATACACCATTAGTTAAAACTTCAGCATATCACCACCCACATCACCCATCAAAACAACAACCAACATGATTGTAACGAATTAGCAACAAGGGCAACAACCTCCGCATGACAGATAGAGAGGTACGAAGATCCAACCACAACACATCAACACAGAGAAACTGCCAAGATCAACTCCCATCTCAAGCGAGCGAGGCACCAGCTAGATCGAGTAATCACTTGTCTCTGGAATGGCTAGATACACGTGTATGGTATCGGTGGACTACTCTTTTGAGTAGATCTTATTATTTGTGTTCTTCTTATGTTTCGGGGACGAAACATGTTTAAGAGGGGTGGAATGTAGCATACCTAAGGGGGATATTATGGGGTATGGGGTACATAGGGAGGTACCCAAGGGAATAGGATAATTATGTGATGGGCCATAGTTAATAAATAAAGTGGTTAACCCGCATCATGTAAGGGACCATTAGTAGTTAGGAATAATGTGATAAGCCCATTGTATTAGATACATGGTATTGAAAAACCCATGGTAATGACCCATATTATTGTATGTATGAAGCCTATATAAAGGCTAGAGACCCCCCATTGAAAGGTGTCAAGGATTATTGTATTGAAAAACATATGGCTTGTGGAGTGTTCTGAAGCATGAGGCCTGGTTTTGGCTACATAGCTCCACATTTTTTCTTGCAGTAGTAATTATCGAATTCCATAGTCCGTACCTGAAATCAAAACAAATAAATATTAACATTCTGATGACAAAAAAGGGGGAGAATGTAGAGGTGAGTATGTCATCTTATGAATAGATTCATTAGCTTATAAGTATTTTAAAAGATTGGATGGAACATAGAATGCACCTATTCTATACATGTGTTGTAATTATGCACCTTGTGAAAATGAATTGTCTGTTGGTATAATAATGCGGCCTTCACCTCTTCAATTCGATTTAATCCTCCTAGTGGCTGGTGAAGTGGTATTAGTCTCTTGCATTGAATTGAAAAGGCTTTGAGTGACTTAATGTTCAAATTTGCTTGATTCAACAGAGTAATACATTGATCAAATCTAATAATGGTTATGATCCCAGTTAATAAGAGAGTGGATTTGGTCATGAAATTAATGGGTTGATGACGTGGTTTCAAGAACTTGCGCACTTAGGTTAAAATAAAATCGCACCCTTAGATAATTATCAACGAATTCAAATCCACGGGCTATATTCAATGTATTTCCCATCAAATTTGTGAAGCAGTTTTGTTTAAGCAGCAATAGCTTGAATGCTTATTGGATTTGGTCCACATAATGAGATTGTGGTCACAATCTATGTGAATGCATTATTAAGTTTAATAATGGTGCATGTGGGCAGTTAATATGATTGTGGATTTCATGTTTGATTCGGTATCTGAGGCATATCAATCTACTCTAAAAAATGGTAGTGGAATAGAATTAATTCCTTGTGTGGATTCGGTCTTCAAGGAAGAGAAACGCACTATTCAAGTTGATCGATATGTTGATTTTTGTAGCATTAGATGTGTTCTAGCCATGAAATTTTGTGGAGAGGCTAGAATACATGTATTCTCCAAAACCCAGAAATCATTTATGGAAATTCCACCTAGAGACAACTTAATCAAAATAATTAACTTTTTAAAATGATTCCCTAAGTCTAATCTTAGGAAATCTGGTTAATTAAATGATAGTAATTAAGTCACGCTGAGAATTTTCTAGAAAAATACATGGATTAACTTCTAGTTAATCTTAGCCATTAGTGCTCCCACAAAAGATTATAAGAAGTCAATGGGTAGATGGAGAACACACTAGGGCTGATACTCAGTTGCTCAAGCAGACCGATTTTCTCAGTGGTTGAAGCTCGACAAGTGAAAATCGAGTTAGAGAGTGAGTTGTAGGTGGGAGAGAGGGTACCAACATAGTCTGAGAGTGTAGGATGAATTTGGAGGAGGCAACACAGAGGAGGGATGCATGTTAGCGCAACATAAGGGCTGATGCATGGTCCACACAGTCACTGCGCAGAGAGACGTAGAAGGGCTAGCGAAAAAGGCAGGAGGTCCTCTTCGGGGTCAAAAACTTGTTGTGGAGTGTGAGAAATTCACCAGTAAATGTCTCTAAGTGACTCTTCCTCTATTTTGTCTTGTACAAACTATTGTTGAAGATTAATAGAGGAAACCCTGATATGCTGCACTGATTTTCCCACATTGGGTTTTTCTAGGGAAAATTGTCCAAAAATAACTGTCACTATGGTTATATATGTGCTATTATTTTCCTTCTATTTATTTTCCACAGAATTTTATTTGTGAAGGCTGCATTGTATGTATTTTGATATTTGCCGTAGAAAACTACAAATAATTTGTTTAAGAAATTTAAGAAATAGAAGAAATATTATCAGTTACTACAGTAGGATTTGGGATCACAAAATTTTCACATGGTATCAGAGCACTGATAAAGCAAGAAGAACTTAGTTGCAGACGAAAGAAGGATTTTGAAAGTACTTCGTAGGCAGCAGTTCGAAACCCTAGAGAGGTTGCATAGTCCATTTGCTAAGTGGGCATTTTTTCGTGGAAAAATAATTCTCTGAGTGAGTCGACAGAGAATAAAAGTTTCCGGATTGAGAATTGTCAGAGGCAGAGGGAGCAATGCATCATTTTCCACGTAGAGTAGTGAATTCAGTATTGGGTAGGAATAACACAAAAAATTATGGATAATCAAGAAACCTTACAATTATCTTCCAGATTGGAAGATGAGTTTGTGTGTCTTTCAGGATTGGCTTCAAATGGTGTTTGGTATGTTGATAGCAGAGTTTCATCTCACACGACTGGAGTAAGGGAATATTTCTTGAGCTATCAAGAGGAACACATGGACTTCCAGATTACTACGGGCAACAAAACTAAGTGTACTCTAGTAAGGAGAGGCACCATAGATTTTCAGATGGAAACAAGAACCAGTACTAGAGCCACGAATGTATTGCATGTGACAGGATTTGGCATGAACCTAATTTCAGTGTCCCAGTTGCAGGACAAGGTATACGATGTATACTTTGTGGGAAAGAAGGTATATGTTAAGCATCCTACCTGGAAGAAGGTGAGATAGATTACAGTGCGAAGCAACATGCTATATAGATTGCAGATTGATTATCCAATGGCATTGATAGGTAGTAATAACAAAAGTAGAAAGGAGTTGAATGAACTATGGCACTGGAGGATGGGACACTTGTACCATGGAGCACTCAGGATGCTCAGGGAGGATGCAACAGGAGTTGCAGCTCTTAGCACCGAGCACAATGATTTATGCCGAGGATGTGTACTTGGAAAGTAAGCAAAAACAATGTTTCCCAGAAATGATAGCAGAGCCAATGGCATGTTGGGATTGATACACTCAGATATTTGTGGTCCTATGTCCACCAGAGCTCTTAGCGGTGGTGAATATTTCGTCACCTTCATTGATGACCATTCTAGAAAAACTTGGATCTACTTCTTAAAGACCAAGGATGTGGTCTTTGATCGGTTTCAAGAGTTCAAGGCTCTCGTAGAAAACATGATAGGGAAAAAGATCAAGGTACTACGTTCAGATAATGGTGGAGAATACATGGATAAAAACTTCACAGATTTCTGCGCTAAGGAAGGTATCAAAAGAGAGTTGATTGCTCCCTACAATATGCAACAAAATGGAGTAGTGGAGCAGAAGAACATGACCATAATCGGGGTAGCAAAGGCCATGTTGTCTGATTAGGACTTGCCTAGATTCCTATGGGAAGAAGCATGGAACACAAAAATGTACATTCAGAACAGGACATGTCATAGGGCTTTGGGGAAGAAAACGCCGAAGGGAGTCTTCTCCAGGAAGAAACTTGAGGTAAGTCATTTAAGGATATTTGGGAGTGTGGCCTATTGTCACATTCCAGATGAGAAGCATAGTAAGTTGGATCAGACTACCGAAAATGGGTATCTCGTAGGATATAGCGAGACCTCAAAAGCATACAAAATATAATTTCTTGGCAACATGAAGATTGTAGTGAGGCGAGTGTTGGACCTCAGAATTACTCTCTCTTTGACAACTTTTCTCACTTCTTTCTCTTGTTTTCCATAAAAGACAGATTCCCATCACTGATAAATGATAGATGTTGTCTCAAGGAAGACATTAAATGATTGACATGTTATACTTTTATGTTTTTGCTATTTGAAATAAGTTTTTTCAAATTAGCCACGGAACACAGCCTATTCTGTAGCTAACCGTGTGTTCCGTAGCTACTTCCATGGTTGAACAGGTTACATGTGTCAAACGAAGAAACCGGCCACATGGGCATCTTTGGAATCGTCTCGACATGGATCCCATCTTAGTCAACCAACCCTGATCGACAAAAAAACCAGCTCAAGACCACAGTCAAAGGAGTCGTCAAATGAAGAAACTCGGGAGTAATAGGACTCTTTGTCCACTCTGCGTGGTTAATTAATAAAACCTGACAGTTTTGTTGCAGCATTAACTCGGATCAGCCACCGGTGTTAATGGCTTTATGCAACCATCTTGCTTGAATTAAAGTCACCTATAGCTGATCAACCATTTACACAGATCTGTTGTAATACGTGTAGACCACCTGTAGCTAATTTTCCTCAAAGGACAATTATGAATGTTTTCTTTAAATACTAGTTGTACAGAACTGAGAGCAGTTCAAATTTTTGGATGTATTAAGCTCAGACTTACAGCTCTGTAATTTTGGAACTTGTTTTCCTGTTAATAATATGAAGCCGTGTTTAACCAAGTGATCATTTGAAAGAATATCTTCAGCTAATTAGCAGCTCAACTCAGTCAGTTGCAGAGGGCCCCTGCACCGAAGGAGGTTTTTTCTTTTTATTTTTGTTTACTGTTCAATTTAGTTTCATTATTTACTTTTAGCAGTATTTGTAGTTTAGGTTGATTCCCTGTAGTTTGTTTTCTTTTAGTTCTGATCAATAGCATAATGTTAGAATTTGATGGTGCAGTCTTGTTTCTTCAATCTATTTCATGAAGGAAACAACTTTGTTTTTAAACAGGGTTAGGTTGAAAAGTAATAAGGATGCATTGTTGATTAGTTTACTTACTGTTTGTTTCCTTTGTTATTTATTTCCTAGTTCAGATTGCCAATGCATTGTGTGAATAAATGTTTTTGGTCACCATTTCGGGTTGATATCCATCCTAAACTAAATGGTTAAACATTCACTTCACACGAGGATTGAAATCAATTAGTTACTCTCTGCAAATTTGATTTAGTTCTTTGGACTATAAAGTACAATAAGTTGCTTGTATGCCATCTCAAGAAAGTTATCTTTCAAAATTGAAGGGTTGGACAACTAAAAGTGCTTTAGTCAGTTTCATTCTCTGTAATTATTTTTATTGACCTTACAAATTTCACCTTTTAATTCTTGACTTAGGATCAATGACAAAATCAAATAGACATTCTGTTTTTTTCCCTTCTCTTAACTTAGATTTTAACTAGCTTTTGAGCTCTTGGTTCACCTTTAAGAAATTTAGATTCGGTTTCTCATAGTTCAAATTGTACATCATTAGGGATCAAAGCACAGAAACCCCCAAAACAATATAAAATACAAAACAACAAAAAAAGAAGGGTTAACTAGCACATACAGTGCACTACACTTCATCAGCGTACGAGCCTCGGTTGATAATTTATGCAAAGCAATTTAGGATACTAAATTGACTACACAGTGAGATGTAAAGTTCATGGAAGACAAAGCTGATCCAAAACAGATCTTAAACCCTCTAAAAATGTAAGTCTTCATATATATTAAACTATTAGAAAACAAAGATCGCAGAGGAAAACACTAAGGAATGGCGGAAAACACAGTGAAGTGGAGAGTAAAGTCTCTTTGCACAGGAGTCGTCGGATTGGACAGATCAACAACCCAGATTAAATCAGGATATCGCTTCGGGAGAGGCTAACGGAGTATATCGGAGGCAGCCTCAAGGGAAATGCAACTGCGATTGGTGACACAACGTGGACTGTTGATCGAGCGCGCAGATCAACGACGAAGATTACAATATCGCATTGCGGATTTCCAAAGGCAGGACTTACCGTAGGCCCATAGACTCAGCGATATGCGATTGTGACTTATTGCATCGCAACAGTGCAAAGGGGTGATGCCGATAGGCCGATGGCGCCGATCAGCGATCGACGATTGGCGAGTGGATTGGTGGAACAACACAAAGACCCGCGATATGCGATATGCCGATATCAATGATCAACGATCGACAGAGGAATGAGATCGAAACCAAATACAAAGGGATTATGACCCATAGCCGATGCGACTTGCGATTGCGATAAAACACAGACCTGAGAGGATTATAGGGCGGAGTTGGTATCTTTTGAAGTTTGGCTTGGTCAGATTTTCCACTGTTTTAGATCTTTTCCTGTGTATTTCTCCGTGTAAATAGAAAAGCATGTTCTCAGGGATTTTCACTTGTGCCCAAAGATCCTTCTGTTGTAAACAACTGCCCTGTGTCTTAAGCGTTTTGGCAATGATTGTTTAAACGCTTAGCAGGGAGATGAAGGGACGTCGCCGGGAGCCAGAGAGCCCAAGAAGGGGATTGAACTGACAACGCCGATAGGCTTAAAAAGCCATCCCATGATAGAACAAGAGGGAGAGTCAGAGAGAAGACAGATTGAGACAGAGAGTCAGAGAAAACGCACAACTACGAACAATTGATTAGAGGCACTAAGAGGGAGAGTCTGTGCACTCTTTAGACTCGAGGTTTTCAAGTGAAATCCCTGTGTAATATCACTGTTTGTTGTGTTATGGCTCTGATTGAGCTCACACCTGTAAACTCTGTTCTTGAAGACATAATATAGAGGTTGAAATTGAAAGCGGGACTAGGAGACGTAGCCAGGAAGTCTGGTGAACTCCTCGATTATTCACTGTGTTGATGTGTTGAATTGTTATGTTTTCCAATTGTTAAATGTCTGTATTATTCGCAATCTTTTCGATCCATTGCACTAAATAATATAGGCACTCTTGCACATGAGTCTGTAATACCTTTTCTTCTTGATTTAGTATCCAATTTTGGATAAAGTGTTATCAGAGAATTTGGTTTTGTTAAGGTTAGACAAGCTTGTGCTGGATTTTGAATGTTAACTAGATTAAAGCTCAGACTAGGAGAAGGAGAACTTGTTGAGGCTAATCCAGAGATTGGAAGAGTCTATTCCTAAGTTGCACGAAACGGGGAAACGCAGAAGCGAAACGAAATGGGGAAGCGAAACGAAACGCGACCTCCCCAAATTTTGGAAACGGGGAAACGCGAAT
>APFE030279671.1:23419-71887 GCA_000404065.3 Pinus taeda
TTTAAGCTAAACTACAAGTATTAACTATTATATAACCCTTATTTAAATGTATTAACTATTAATACCCTTATTTAAGTAACAAAATAACAGATGGTTATACATACACCGTGCCTATAAATTTTTGTTTATTAAAATGTTAATGATTCAAAACAAATTTGCTACTAGACGCAATACCAAGTATTTGAGTTTGATTTTTTTTAATTAATATGGTAAAAAATTGACGTAGGAATATTTTAATATTTCTGGTTCCTTGACTTTAATAGAAAATAAATTGTAAAATGTATACCATATTAAAATAAATTGTTAAATGTGTAAAAATATTGTATAGAAGTGCATCTGGAAAAAAACACAAAAATTGTAAAAGTTTAGATCCACGTTATAAAATTACTCGGGCGATCGAATTTGGAACCGAGAAGGATGAAGATATTAAAAAGAGCTTTGAATATATTTTGAAGAATTTCCATGTTCTCCGGTTCATTGTCATTCCATCCTTTGACAGGCTCGACATCATGTTGATACTCCTTGTAAACATACGAGGAAAAAAGATTAATTATTGAAAACACGCATGTAATCTGGTAGATAATTAGAAGAGAATTTGTATTAATATGCAAATCTTATGTTTAATATTTTTTTTTGGGTTATTTTGTATAAGAGTTTTAACGAATTAGTTCATTGAAATTATTTGAAATGAGGAGGGTTTAATTTTATAATTTAATTTTAAAATAATTATTAATTTATATTATTATATTAATATTTTTAATTATAAATAAGTATAATTAAATAAATTAAATAGTTAGTAGATATTAATCTTTAATTAATATTTAAAAGAAATTAATTTTAATTTGATTTTAGAAGAGATTTGAGATGGGTGATCTCCCGGGAAGTCCGAAAGTGATGATTGATGCTATGTGATTCATTTCACTAGTTTCAATCACACTTCTTCACCTTACCGGATGCAATGAGTGCTAAGTGAACTACTCAAAAATTATGAAAAATTAGTGAGTTAAGGCTAACTCTCATGGAAATGGTCATACGTGAATGACTTACCTAACGCAGTTGAATCTCAAAAATGATATCTAATATAATGCACTGCGTAAACCCCCTAATACTTAAATTCAAAAAGAGTGAAGGGATCTCTACTTCAATGGTGCATGAGGCACAATACTTGCTAGGGTTTTGCAAATCGGGTAGCAAGCTAAGTGGGCTTGATTGTGAGGAAAACTCTAGAGTTAAGTGCACTTGAGCAAGAGGCGATCTGGGATGGGTGACCTCCCATAAAGTCTTAGTTATCGGGTGCAAGCCCCGGAAGTGATGGTTGACACTATGTGATTCATTTCACTAATTTCAATCCCACTTCTTCACCCCTGTGAATATCACCCCCCCATGCAATGAGTGCTAAGTGAATTACTCGAAAATCATGAGAAATTAGTCAGTTATGACTAACCCTCTTAACACAATTGAATCCCAAAAATGATATCTAATATAATGCACTGCATAAACCCCCTAATACTTCAATTCAAAAAGAGTGAAGCGATATCTTCTTGAATGGTTCAGGAGGCACAATACTTGCTAAGATTTTTCAAATCGGGTAGCCATCTAAGTGGGCTTGATTGTGGGGAAAACTCCACAGTTAAGTGTGCTTGAACTAGAGGCAATCTGGGATGGGTGACCTCCTAGGAAGTCACGGTTAATAGGTGCAAGCCCTAGAAGTGATGAGATCAAAATAGATAACTACAAATCTAGTAGGCCCCGAGGGTAACCTTAATTGGTTCCTTAAAGCACATTTGCTAATATGAAGTCATGGGTTCAATTCTCTCTACACCTTTGTGGTCATGTTCAATCATGGTTGTGCTAGAACCACATTATTACAAATTAATAAAAACATCTTATTAATTAAAAAATTATAAATGTAGCAGCAAATAAATTTAAAAAGTATGTGGGGGAGCTAGTATGTGTACCCTCATAAATTTAAAGCTATCCACTACTTTAGATTTGAACCTATAACATTTAAGGAGGCAACACATGTTCCTAACTATTAAATCCATTTAACTATAATCAATTGATCATTTAACATTAAATATATTTTTTAAAAATGTAAACTTTATAAAAATTCAACACATTTTATTTTTATAAATATTTTTAAATCTTTAAATATATTATTTTTTTAGTTTCACTTTTATATTTTATTTAAAAAATATTAAACTGAAGATATAACATAAGATTATTTTAAGAAATTATAAAATTTACTTCCACATATACTAAATCTTTTGTATTTATAAGGCATTTGAAAGGTTTTTATAAGATTTAAATAACTATGCCATAGCTTTGTATGATAGAGATGTAATATATTGTTTAACATTTTGATTTGGTTAAAAAAAACATAAAATTGATAATTATAACTATAATTAATAGCTAAAGCAATTTATATCATCTTAACTTTGAATTTATCAAATCCAAGATCCAAAAAAAATCAAAGGTTTTAAAATACATCTAAAAAAATGGGCAGTTCCTAAAACACCATGGATAGAAAGGATCTACCATCTTTGTTTCATAATATTTGTTGCAATAATGACCTTCCTAGCCTTCATTTTACGATGTCAAAATTATAATGACCTTCCGAGGCTCCTCTCCAAATTTTTTGAGCATAAGAATACAATCTTAAATCAAAGTAAATAATTCGTTTCTTTAGATCTGATATACTAAACTTTGGTCTCAATGGAGGTTAACCACTACCACCATCATTAATAATTCTAAATTAAAATAAATTTAAACTCATCTATTAAAATAAAAATAAAAATATAAACATACATATATATCTTATATCAAATCTAAAAAGATTCTTATTTTATATATATATATATATATACACGCTAGTTTTATTTACAGCTTTGCCGAAGTTTGACCTCGAATATACATCATAAAGGTAGGCATGAATTGGACTATGCACGATGGTATGAACCACAGGGTTTTGGAATGACAAAGACAGGCGTTTTTCCTTCTCACCTTTTCTCAGCATACAACAAAATAATAAAATAAGTTACGGTCTCATATAAAATTGGTTTTCTCGGTTAAAGTTGGTTTTCTTTGTTAAAATTTAACCATATCATTTATAATTTTAAATAAAATTAGCTGTGGTATTCAAAATTTATTTAAAAATTAAATAATTTACAAATATTAAATATTTTTACCAAATATTAAATAAAATTAATCAAAAAATAACTATTTCCTTTATTAATTAAAAGGAGACCCTAAAATTTTAAAACACTCGCTCTCTCGCTCTTAATATCATGACAAGGACCTGCCCAAATCTGGTAGCGCACAGTGCGCTCGGAATGATCCTGTGTAAATTTATGTTCAAACATGCTGAATATTTTAACAATCAGATCACGAGATCATGGAAATTTCCACGCAGCCAGGGACATTAGAGGAGTATTTACTCACGTCTGTGACGTGCATTATATTGTATCATAATCTTCATAGAAATATTTAATTTCGAAAACCTAATGGTGCTAATTTTCGTGTTTGAATTTAAAACTGGGTTTTCTGTATAAAACGTAAATACGTTTCGAATATTGTTTGCGTGGATGAAGCTCCGTGTACATTATAATATTTCTTTTTCCATCTATCATCTTTATAACTCTAATGGATTTTTCCCTTCTTTTATTAAACAAATAAGCAATATATTTTATATTAGAATAAATACGTTACATGAGTTGACGGTAAGACATGGAGATGAGGCTAAACTGAGAAGAGCTAAATATCGACGATCCTCGTGAAGGGGAAACTAGATGGTTTATTAGAGAGAACAGAGGTTTGACAGAGTAATATGGACCATGCAAAAATCAAAAGCATGAAAAGGTATTAAAAAAAAAATACTTTGCTCAGAAGGAGCTTGCTAAGTTTTGCTGACTCCCATTCCTGGACACTCCTCATTCGCTTTTTCCTCAACTATGAAGCATGCATAAGAGGTTGCATCTTGCTGAGAGGGTCGTTCGATGGCACTGTGGGCAGCTACTTCACGTTTCTGGCTTGGAGAATCTTGGAAAACAGGACCTCTGCCTTGCACTTCACCTGCAGGGAGGGGAGGGAAGTCGGTGGGAGGGGAGGGGACGGGAGTCGAGTGGAGTGGGGGAGTAGAATTTTTATCCTCTGAACTTTCTAAGGAACTGGAGGACGTGACGTCGAGGCTAGGGAGTAGGGGAAATTTTATGACAATTATGCAATCTCAACAGAACCATTGATAACGATGTAATGAATTATGAAGTATTCATAACAATATAACGATGTAATGAATTATGAAGTATTCATAACAATTAATTTGACGTTGTGATTAGTTCACAATTATATATACCAAAAATATCATTAGCAAAACCATGAGTTGTCAAAATCTAAAGCTCAAAAATTGTCAATGGTCTGACTTCGATATTTCTGATCGAAAAGTGGAGGGGAGGGAAGTCGAGTGGGAGGGGAGGGGAGGGGAGGGAGTCGAGGGGAGGGAGGGGAGGGAGGGGAGTCGAGTGGGAGGGGAGGGAGGGGAAGTCGAGTGGGAGTGGGGGGGTAGAATTTTTATCCTCTGAACTTTCTAAGGAACTGGAGGACGTGACGTCGAGGCTAGGGAGTAGGGGAAATTTTATGACAATTATGCAATCTCAACAGAACCATTGATAACGATGTAATGAATTATGAAGTATTCATAACAATATAACGATGTAATGAATTATGAAGTATTCATAACAATTAATTTGACGTTGTGATTAGTTCACAATTATATATACCAAAAATATCATTAGCAAAACCATGAGTTGTCAAAATCTAAAGCTCAAAAATTGTCAATGGTCTGACTTCGATATTTCTGATCGAAAAGTTGTATTAATTAAGAAAAATATTACATCATTTTACACTTCCCTTTATACTGCCCTTGTTTGTTTCATTTGTATGAGACTTGTTAAAGCAATTTGTTTCATTTATATGAGACTTGTTAAAACAATTTGACCAGATATATATTGCCCACATATACCAAAACGACCCAAGTATCCAAATGCACCCAATTGTCATTCTCTATTACCCACCGCTTGGTCCTTTGAACCATTACCATACTACTACGAAAATGCCTCATGTACATGTGTTTCAAGATGAGTCATTCTTTATTCAAGAGGATCTAGACTTTCTTGCAACCTCTTTTTCCCATGAACACGGGAGGCCATTCGGTCCAATATCTACCACTCATTGTGTTAGATGTCAGTGATAAATGAAATGACCTTATGACCTGAATTTTAACATAACAATATTTATAACAATATTTATAAGCATTAGTTAGTATTTTTTAAATTTAATTTAATTTTAATGTTTTTTTATTATATTTTTAAATTTGACTTAGTTAAAATATTTACATAACCACACATTACAATATCTCTTCCATACTAGAACATTATGTATTTACATAAACAAACATTACAATATCTCTTCGGTATGAGAAAATTCTGTAAAATATTTTAAATATTTTAAATTTTATGTATTTTATAGAAAATATGTTATAGAAAAGATAGGTCAACGACTTAAAAATCAACCTCTTTGAGCGGGAAACCGCCTTTACATTACACAAATTAACAATTGTTGGATGACACAAATGACAATACCTCCTTTCTATATATAGGAGTCTAAGGGGTCCCAATACAATCAGAGCCTACATAACAATAATGTAGGGGTACAATAATAACAATAGTGGGCACCTATGGGGCACAGTAATAACAATAGTGGTCTTCTATGAGAACAATAATACAATAAGTGGGTTGCACTAATAACAATAAGGGATTACACTAGCACTATAAGGACCTAACATGCCCCTCTCCTTCAAAAAGTGTTGTCCTCAACGCTTGAGTAGTGTTGGATGCTTCTGTATAAAATTCTCATCCTCCCATGTGAGATCTTCAGCGAGTAAGTTCTTATACTGGAGAGATACTCTAAGATTGATCGATTTTGTAGCTATCTATTTTTTTGCTTTTGTGAATGCTTCCCGTTCCAATATGATTTTTCCTTCCTCGTCAAGTTCTGGAAATATTGTTTGAAATCGTATCTTCTCACATATAACCTTCTTTAAGCATGAAACATTGAAAACTGGGTGCACTCGGGAAGATGCAAGAAGCTCCAATTTGTATCTCATAGTACCAATCTTTTGTAACACCTTGTAGGAACCATAATACTTTGGTGATAATTTATTATCCTTATTAGCTTGCTTGAGGGGCATTTGTTTGTATGGCTATAGTCATAGAAATACCCAGTCACCTACATCAAAACATCATTCACTACGATATTGATATGCATGTTGTTTCATTCTATTTTGTGCCAAAGTGAGGTTATCTTTTAAGAGTTTGAGAACTTGTTGTTGATGCTCGATGTGATCTTCCACTGCTTTAACCTTAGAATTTTATTTTAAAGATGATGTGATGGACGATGGATGATATCCATAAAGTGTCATAAATGGGATCATTTTCGTTGTAGTATGGAAGGAAGTGTTATACCACCATTCAGCCAAAGGCAACCACTTGACCCATTGTGTTTGTTTATCGGATATAAAGCAACAAAGATATCATTCCAAAAAAAATTTCACTATCTCAGTTTGTCCATCAGATTGAGGATGATAAGATGAGCTATGAGCTAACTGAGTGCCCAAATATTCCACCTCTTGTACTCCAAATAAACAATTGGAGATTTTTGGATATAATTGTTTCTCCTCCAATAGTTTGAGTACCCTGTCAACGTGTTGAACATGATCCTTCCAAGACTTGATGTAGATTAGTATATCATCAAAAAATACTAACACAAATTTTCTAAGGAAGGGTTTGAAAATGGAATTCATAAAACCTTGAAATGTAGAAGGTACATGGGTAAGGCAAAAAGACATGACCAAAAATTCATAATGACCCCCATGAGTTCTAAATGTTGTTTTTGGAATCTCTTCAGTGTTGATTCTGATCTGATGATATCCTGAACGAAGATCTAACTTGGTGAAGTATATTTCTCCATGTAATTCATCCAATAGTTCAACAATGATAGGAATGGGGAATTTATATTTAATAGTAAGCTTGTGAAGCTCCCTATAATCTAGAAACATGCATCATGATCCATCCTTATTATGTACCAATACCACTCGAGCACAGAAATAACTTTGACTAGGTTAAATTATACCAACCTCTAGCATTTCCGAAACCATTTGTTCAATTTCACTCTTTTGGGAATATGGATATTTGTAAGGCCTGATGTTTGGGGGAACACTTCCGGGAATCAAATGAATAGCATGATCATGATCATGGACATGTGGGAGGCCTCTGGGAATCTCAAATACCTTGGAATGATTGTCCAAAACGTTTTGGAGATATGGAGAAATAGATGATTTCGATGTGGGAACCTCTAGTGAACATAATTGTGCAATTACGCCTTGTTGTTCTTTATTTAGAGGCTTTGTCATGTTGTTAGAGCTTATTATTTTTCTCGGTTTCCCTTTGACACCCTTTAATTCAACTTCATTTCCTTCCCAAAGAAATTTCAAGAAACGTTCTTGAAAATTAAAAGCTATCGTACACAAAGATTGTAGCCATTGGACTCCTAGTACAACATCTGCACCACCCATTGGAATGGAAAGCATTAGACTATTCAAGACATATTCTCCCATGGATAGCTTGATATTATGGCACTTTCAAGAGAAATTCACCCATTGGAATGGAAAGCATTAGACTATTCAAGACATATTCTCCCATGGATAACTTGATATTATGGCACTTTCAAGAGAAATTTACGGTTCCTGCATATACAACCATTACTTTACACTCCATATTTAAACTAAATATTTAAAACTAAATATTTAATATTTAATATTTAATTAATACATGAGAATTTTTTAATTGGAGAATAAGATAATGTTGAAGATTAAAATTTATTTCTATTATATTTAGATTTTATTCTTATGGATTTAAAAATGTGACATTTCATAAAATTAAAATGGCATGTTGGTAGATTAAATAAAAACAATATTTAATTTTATTTAAAATTAGTATGGTAGGCAAATTTGGAAACTTGGGCTAGAGTGTTTACATACACGATATGTAATACTCAAATAAATTGGATGGAATTAGGCTATCTAATACTCGAGTAAAATGGATGGAATCAAATAGCGTTAGATTATGATAAACTACTACTGCAAAGGATTTTACACGAGGGACATTGAATATTGAATTTAGTACGTAAGGACTTGTAAAATGAAAGCACTGAATTTAGATGATTTTGCAATTTTGATAGTAATAGTCACATGTTAAATTTTAATTACTTAATTTAAATTAAAGTTAGTTATGTTGATAGGTATGGTATATATTGGAATGGGAATTGAGATGCATAATTATATTTTTTAAAATTAAAAATGGCTTAAATAATTTAAATTCTATATATTTTGCGTCCATAAACAGATCAATTTATGTAATCAATTATCACTTGCGGTTATTATCAAGTTCTGGCAGCTCCGCGTGCTGAACATTTGCAATAGTATGTTATAATGCTCCCAAACTCCGATCAAATCTATATGGATAATTTCTTTAAAGAATATTATGGTGACATTTCAATGCTACCTTGAATAGGTCAGGCATGGGACCTACATGACGTACAGGTACAAGAATTTTTGGGTAGCACAAAGGTGTAATGACTCGATTCAAGCAGAGCATTTTTGTGCAGACCTTGGCATATGCGAAATAAATAATGTAGTCCTTTTCTATCAGACAAAAAGTCCACGTTAGGGTTTGGCATATGCCAAATAAATAATGTAGTCCTTTTCTATCAGACAAAAAGTCCACGTTAGGGTTTTTGGAGGATAGTGAGAGAGATAAAAAGCTAGGGTTCATGTTTCCATCTACATTTCTCACCCATTAATAGTTTGAATGCAATAGGTTGTGGTTGAATGAAGCACATTTTTCCTATGCATTTACATGTGTGAACCTGCAAATATGAACAAGAAGCAGTGACAAAACTTGCAAATATGGTCATGGTGTAAGTTCGGTAGTTTAGTTTCCTATTGGCTGGTGATAGCTCTAGTTTCTTTGTGGTAAGTCAAAAGAGTTAGTTAGTGGAGGAAACCTTTTTATTTGTCTGTCATAATAACAAGTACATATTGTTTTTACATTATAACTTCAATTTTTTTTTGTTTTCTAAACATGTTTATTAATAATGTTTTAATTTTCAAGAGCAACAACAGGACGACAACAACAGGATAGCTAATCTCATATTTATATTATTTTAAAACTAATATAAATCTCCATTCATGTTAAACTTATATATATTGATATGATTTTAATGTTAATTAAAAAGTATAAGATACTTTATTAGCTAATTGTAGGTTTACATTATTTTACAACAAATACATATCTTTATTATTCTCATTCTCATTTACTCAATTTTTTTCCTTTATGGTAGAGGTTTTCTCTCATCCATCAATTGTGCATGTGCTTCATATGTGTCTCTCAATTTATATCAATTGCATTTATTAGTATGGTTGTCTTAATTCCAAATCTCCAAAACAGTCATAGGACATGTTACTGTCATGCTTTGTGCAATTTGGTCATTAGATATGTGATTTCATTTGGTTGATAGTTTGACTCCATCCCTAATGGCAGGTTTTGAGGATCATCCAACCATATTATACCTAAACCCAAATCTGGCCACCTGAACTCAATTGTGAAAACCTTCTACTACAGTGACCATAGAGTAGTTGAGTTTTACAGAGAGATCCCCCTCTGAGTTGAAGGGCTAGCTTTCAACCTAAAAGTGGTTTGAGGTTACCTTAGGATTTGTCCATGCAGCTAGGGTTTTCTCTAAGTGATAACATTTTTGCATCATTATCGGGGAGGTGAAGTTTCATGTAAAATTATCCCTGAGAGAATGACAAAGATCAGATCTTCTCTCTGATGGTGAACAAAGGACAAACATGGAAAGGTTGTGCATCATTCACTTGGCGACTCCATTCTAAACTAAACCTATAGTTCAAAAATTCCATGACGACTCCATTGGTTGAAGACTCAGTTGTCTGAAGAATTGTTTGGAGGCTCCATTTCCTCGAGATGGAGGCTTACAGATCTGCAAGGTATGCTCCTATGAATCATGCTCATATTCTTGGCTTTCTTAGTCGCATCCCTCGCATTGATTGAAAGACCTATCTACTAAAATTTAATGATCAGGATAGGGATGATGTTGGTTTACATTTGATCAAATTCCATTTGCATATTCATAAGTTAGGAGTTTACCTGCTTGAAGACTGCCTCATGAAGATGTTTATGGCTACCCTAGAAGAAAACGTGAGATCATGGTATGAAAGACTACAACCTGGTAGTTTGTGTTCTCTAAAGGATTTCCACACAACATTCTTTGAAAATTATAGAGAAAATCACCCTCCCTTATTCTTGTTTGAATATTGTTGTAAAAACTATGAAAGTTTCATTCACTATCCAGAATATGTGCATGGTAATGAAGAGTTAATAGATGAATAAATCGAAGAATTATTATATAAAATTTATTTCCAACAATATATGGAGATATTAGATGATAATAGTCATGATGTACAAGAAAAGTTTTAGCAAATAATGTTTTCTCCCTTGGATGAAAACAAAACGGATCACAATCAGAGTGAGCATAGTCATGTTCCTTTTTCTATGGGTGATAAAGAGATGCAGCAAGTTGATCAATTTTCTTGTGATCAAGAGTATGAGGACAACTATTCAAAATATTTTTCAGCTCATTCATTTTTAGAATCCTTATGTACAAATAAATATTTTGACATCACATGTATAGAAGCTTTGTATGAGTTGTTTTCTCATCAAGAAGAACTAGTAGATACTAGTTGCTTAGATATACAAGACCAGTCCCAACAAACATTAGCTTCTGTCGTACTTGAAGGTGAAATAGATATGCACTTTAATGTTAACATTCATATTCATTCTCTTGAGTTTTCTGAAGACATTCATAAGAATTTTTAGTTTACAAATGATCAAGAATTATATGAATATACCCAATCTCTTTTTTCTTCAAATCAGTCTTTTTCTGAGTCTTTGTCTCATTATGAAAATGGTGAGAATCTGAATTTTGAAAGTGCACTCATGGAAACTCTAAGAAGTGAAACCAGTTACGAGGATAGATACTTAGAGTTGCAAAGAAATACTGAAGAAAATAGGGATGTTTTAATTTCCTTCAATGGCACTAAAACTACTCTTGGTTTTATATCCTTGGAAATGAAAAACCTAGAAATTTTTAAAGGCTATGATAACAGTCTCATTGAATCACAAGAAAGATCAATTTTAAACGTTTTTTATGCACATGATGTCATTGTTCTATTTGAACCTGCTAAAGAATGTATAGAGGATTTTTCTTATGTGAATGGTGAATAACCTCCTACCATATTTTTCGAGAACGATATTGAGAATAAAGATATAAAATAGGAACAACCAACATCTAATCATGAAAAGGATGCAAAATTACTGGTAGATCATCAAGAAGAGGTGAACTTGAATTTTTTCCAAGATCCTTTGGCTAATTTGCTGGAGTCATTAGTGCAAGCAGATTGGACTCTGTTTTCATTGATTTCAAGTTTCTGCTGGAATTTGGGCTACCATTTTCCAAGTTTTTATTTTTCCAAAGCAATGAAAATATAGTCCAATCACTAAGCCAACTGCTTACATGGTTACATTGGGTTTTTTATTTCACCTGATTGGGAAAATAATTTTAGTAGCTTAGAGTAGGAAATCGCATGCAATAAGTGTGGTTTTTGAACAATGATTTTTTTTCATTCCATTTTCAGTTTGCAGAGTGCAACAAGTGTGGATGAATGTTCTAAAGGAATTAAAAGGCCTAAGTTCTGCTGATATTCATTAGAAAAATAGAATCTTTAAAGAAAGTTATTTATATATATATATATATATATATTATATAATATATATATATATATATATATATATAAGTTCAGAGTCTGTAAATTATCTTTGAAGAGATGAAGTTCTATTTTTTAGTTAGCTTTTTTTTAGCTAAGTTTTGTAAAGGATGAAGTAGCTGGTCTATGGGAGTTTCTTGTTGTCATCATTGATTGACATCATCCCTATGGAGCCAGTTGTTATCACAATGAACTTTGTTTTTATTTTTATCTTTATGAAATGTTGACAATTGCATTGTCAACATTTTAATTATAATAAATAGGTTGTCAAAGAAAAGGCCATAGAAACTAGACAGAACAAGAAGCAGATATTAGAAAAGTTGGATGTCTTACAGAGGCTACTAGTAAAATCGCCTGATATTCCAGGCTATTTTTGAGAAATGTTATGCATACTGGTTAGTAAGGAAACCTACAAGAAAACACTAACGGGGTGTCTGTCAACATTTTTTCCAAAAAATCACAAAGTAGTAGAAGACATCCGGGAGAAGTGTTGATAATCTACATAGGGACTTGTTTTTCTGAAACAATGATGATAGTGTATAGAGGGACTTATTCTATTTTCTAGATAAATAGTTATCTAGATGACAACAACTTATGAGCATTTTTCTGTAAAAATGGCAAGTTAAAAAACTTTGTTTTTCCTATACAACATAGTAATTTTGGGAAAAATTTCCAAACAAATGAAAATGAATTTTACGAAACTAAAAATGGTTTTGGTCAAATATGGACCCATATAAAAAATGATCTCTCAATTTTATAACAAGTGTTACGGTTTGGAATATTCGAAGGAATATTTGAAAGGTTGTTTTTTGAGATTTTACAATCCTATTTTAGTAACTATTTTCAAAACCAGATCCTGGTCAACAAAGAATGAATTTTATGACACAGAAACAAGTCTTTTTCCAAATGGGTCCCTTTTAGAAAATCCTCTCTCAGTTATCTAATAGGTGTCACAAATTTGGATTTTAGAAGGGATCCTTTGACGCCATTTTTCAGGAATTCGTGAGGGAAAAGATCATGGACAGTTGGTGAATTGGATGCCACCTCATCAAATTCAACTTTTTGTTCCTTATCTTCAGCATTGACTCCAACAAAAAATTATCTTTAAAGCATATAGGTTTGAAAAGTTTTATATGCATGTATTTGAGAGACACATTTGGTCTCTTTTATCGTTAGCAATTTGTAGTGTCTATAAAGACAATTTTCTGTAAAATGAAGAAGGGTTGGAAATCATTTGAAAAATTATTGTAGTATGGATATGTTTGAGTAGTCTTAAATGTATTTGCAGTGTTTGATGAGAAGCTAGTATAAAACTCATTTGTTTCACTTTCCTGTCAATATTTCTCTGTTATTAATTGTCTCTTTTAGGACTAAAATGTTAGTTTAATGAGATTGGATTTCATTTGATTCTACTCTCTTAAATTATCAGTCATTAAATACTTGTTGTTCTCATCTCCTATAAGATTTGTTTTCTCCTAGTTCATCTTTCTTCAAAATATCCAAAAAAACAGTCAAAGGACGTGCTACTCCAATGCTTTGTCCAATTTTCTCATTAGATCTATGATTTCATTTGGATGATATTTTAACTCCATGCCCAATGGTATGTTTTGAGGATCATCCAACCATCTTATACCTAAACTCAAATATGGCCACCTGAATTCAATTACGAAAACCTTCTACTAAAGTTACCATAGAGTAGTTGAGTTTTATAGAGAGATCGCCCTCCGGGTTGAAGGGCCAACTTTCAACCTAAAAGTGGTTTGAGGTTACTGTAGGGTTTCTCCCTGTAGCCAAGGTTTTCTCTAAGTGATAACACATTGAGTGCTCAAATACCATTAGGTTAAAAGTTGAATGAGGGGTCTCATCACCCATCGCATAAATTCTAGCCATAATCTAACCAGCTAGGATTAATAGTTTTGATGCATGTGGACTCCATTATGACTTTGAAAGGCTAGCAGGACCTTTGGCCTTTATCCACATTAACAAGTAAAGACAAAGACTCAACTTAAAAATGACTCGTGGCATCATAATTTTCCATGTCATACTTCACTTGTGTTCTTTAATTGGTTGTCCATTTACTTTGTAGGAAGGTATGTTTATTGGAAATATAGTTATAATGGTTCAAAAAACAGTTTCAGAGATTTTATGTATAAAGCTAGAATTTGAAATTAAGGATAAGATTTCGTCCCTCATTTTTGAAGTGTACATGAGAAGAATTGTTTCATCCCTCTATTTATGAGCATGTAGAGAAACATGAGAGGAGGATTTTGGGCCCCATACTTAGTAAGCACAATGAGCATACCCATGACCTTGTGAAATAATAAAGCAGGAAGTATTATAGTTTATTTTTATATTGTACTTTTGTTGCGTATGAATCTTTTTGGATTTGTATTTATATGCATTTTTTTCATTAGTTGTATATTTTTATATGTTTTTGACTTGGAATTTGCATCAAGGAGTATTAGAGAAATTTTATACTAATATAAAGAGAAAAATTCAACAAGAAAGAATTGGGTTTAATATTTATTAAGAGAAATAAATAGTCACTAGGTACATGGTTTAAAAATGATGAAAGAGTTTGTTGAAAGAATATGCAAGAGAATTTAAAAAAATGGATTTTGCAACAGATGTGGTGTTTCACTAGAGGAATCATTCAAGTGGGAATGATTAAAGGTATATCTTGGGGCCATGAGGGTAAAGGCAAGGGTATATATTGTGGTGATGAAGGTAAAATTCCATATATATTAAGAGAAATTTAGACATGATTGGATGCCATAATACATTCAACCAAATAGAGAGAAGTGTTAGTAGGAATGGATGATGTAATTATGAATGAGGAGGACTATAAGATTCCACTAATTTACCAATAGAAGTAATAGTGTGTACTAAAGGAGGGGATGATAAGTGTCATAATAATGAATATGAGATGCAAATTTAGAAGTAAAATCCATATACCAATAATTAAAGGATCATATTGAAAACATAAACACATCTATTTTTATGGAAAACATATTAAATTATAAAGATGGTAAGGTTTGTATATATTAATTTAAAAGGTCATGCATCAATGTTATAGTGAGATAGTTTGCACATATAAGAAAATGAAAGAGGAAAGGAAAATAAGAAGATTTTGGTTTGCTTATGTTTAATATTTGAAAGAGAGTGAAGAAAATACTGGTAAATCCTTGAATTATCTTAAGATATTAACTCAATATGAGTGCAACATGAAAAAGATATAAACCATGTTGGAGACTTATTAAGATAGTGAAATATAGAAGTAAAATGAATGAGAGGAATAATAAAGTTGTTGTATGGAAGACATAAATGTGAATTTAAGGAAGAAGGTGAAAGTAGTACCTTAAAGAATGTAATAGAAATATAATATCTTCACATGGTTATGGAGGAATAAAATCAATTCACTTGTACAATAGAACAAGATCTTGCAATAAAATGCATGCTAGAGAATTTGAAGAAATTTTGTAAAAGTGGAAACATCATTGTAGAAGGTGCATATGGAAATTGATGATTTTCCTAACCCATTATACCTAGATTTGTTTGCACATATTGAAGTTGGAGATATGTGTGTGTTATTAGACAAGACCTTCAGGGACATGGGATTTTTTATGGTGAAGAAGTTTAACATGTACATATAAGGAATGGTGTTTTGGACAAATCAAAGCTTGTAATCAAAGTTGTGACAAATTATCAACAAATATAGGTATGGACTAGAGAAGTCTTAATAGGAAAAAATCCCATGCATAAGTGTGTGTCAATTGCAATATTTCCTGTGTATAGGAGATTGAAGAAAAAATGTCCCTTGAAGAAATGGAACCTGTTTAGGAAACGACAATTGTGAATGTCTATGATTATACACAGCTACGCTCACAAGAATAGGCAATGTTGGGAGATGTGATTGAAGATTTTGCAACCAACAATAACAAACTTGCTGTATTTTTTTAGCAAGAAAGGTTGTGAGCCTAACAACATTGGTGGGGGGAAGTATAAGAGGCACAACATGAGGAAAAAGAGAGATAAGGAAAAGTTGAAGAAACACCGATGATGAAATTTTTTATTAGGATTGAATAGTGTAAGTGTTTTATTGACTTTGAAGATAAATTCTAAGTTAGTAATGGTAAAAAGGTCCAATGTGTATAAAAAGGGACCAAGATTATGGGAGGCCAAAGAGATATGAGCAACAAGAAAATGGTTCAATGTGTATAGAAAGGGGCCAAGATGATGGGATATCATAGAAAGACAAGGGACGAGAAAATGTTGAAGCCATACTGATATTGAAAATATTTATTAAAATTGAATAGTGTAAATGTGTTATTGAATTTGACGATAACATCCAAAGGATTAGTCCCGGTAACCAAAGAGAAACCAAGATAATGGAAATGAAGGAAGAAAATGTGGCAAGATAATACCATGATGTTTAAAAGAAGAATAATAAGGACCATTAAGTTTACAAAATTTAATGTTGTTATTAAAATTATCGTATAATGTGCAAGCACATCTTTGACTTGGATGATCTTCGCTACACATGCACTTTCTGATGTCCCTGGCTGCTTCCAAATTTCCATGATATCCCTTTATATATGTGTGTGTATGTGTTTCTCTTTGATTTCAAATGCAAAGAAGTGAATATGAGATCAAGTGTAAAATTCCTAAAGAATGCAGATGAAATCAACCCTCCATTAATAGGTTGCAAAGAATAATACAAGAAAGTAGAAGAAAAATAATGACGAAGAGTATTCCTTAAGAGAGAATACTTGAGACTAACTAAGAAATACATAAACAAGAAAGTGTTAGAAACCAATTGAAAATTAGTTCACAAATTAATTACTAACATTGCATGGAGTGAAAAGCAAAGATTCAAAGCAATCATATTAGCTTCATGCAACAAATTAGTTCATTAACATGCAAACAATATGTAAACACACATGCATAAAGAAAAAAATCATGGATAGTCATTACAAGTGAAATTAACATGCATGAGAATCAATTCAATAAGTAGAAACTTCTCATTAAATGTTGATAAATAGAAGAACATGTATTGCAAGCCCCTCAAACCCAATAATGGGATGAGAGAAGTTCATATCATTTTCAAAATACAAACCCTAGCCTCAAAATAAATTGTCCTATCAACTGCCAAGATAAACTACACTCAAAGCCTAGAATGTTGTAGTTATGCTATAAGATTCAAATGCCAAAATCCCCATATGAGTGAGGTATGAGGGATATTTATGCAAGTGTATAGGTGACCTTTCACCTACCCATGACTATTCAAATTCCCTCATTTCCTATCTGACTCATAAAACTTTCCACATTCTGAATGACCTCAAGCTAATTTCACCTTTTATCATTAACAAAAATATTACATTATAATAAAGAAATAAAATGGGCTTTGAGTTTTGCGCATATATAATCATATCGTCAGCAATCATACTAGCAACTTCAACTTTGAAATGGTAATAGGTACACCTTGTTAGGGATTCATGGCGTTCATGATCATATGTGAGACAACTACACTCTATAGACTTGATCCATATATACAATACCCTTTGCAATATACTTGCAATTAAAATAATTTGTTAGCTTGTTCATTTAAAACCAAGGTTCATTTTAACAATGCATATGTTTCATTTAAATGTCCTAAAGTGTCCATGCACAAATAGATAACCCTAGTCATTAGAGTTATGAAAAGAAAGATAAGCAAGAGTGATAATCCTTACTACAAGCCAAGGTATGGTCTGCAATAAGTGCTTCATTGCCCCACACGAAAATAGATTTCTTAAACTTCCCCAATTTTCTTAATGCATTCCTATGACCATGATTTTTAGTATTAATGGCTTTTCATGATTAAATAATCCACTAAAATAGAATAATATCAAAATAGGACAACTTAAACATAATAGGTAAATTCCATGGATTTATGTAATTGATTTATCTTTTGACCAGCTCCATTTAGCTCCATTCCTGCATGAAAATTAAAATGGCTTATCAATTTCTCTATTAAGAATCACTTCAACTGTGCATATATTTACATTTAAATTCTCCAATAATGTTTCTTCCCATATAGTTAACCCTAATTATTTGAAATCATAACAAAAAATAGGAGAGAAATGTGCTTGTTGTAACAAGCTAAGTAATACACTCTAGTTAGTTCCTTACTATCCAACCTTTAAAATGTTGACATCATTTATTAATGTATTCCTATGACTACGATCTCTAAAATAAATAACATTCGCATGCCATGGCCAACCTTTAGAAAGAAATAACATTTCTAGTGGGATGACTAAAATTGAAATAAATCGAAGGTCCATAGCATGTGTAATGTAGTAACCTTTCTTCAACTTCATTCCTGCAAGCGCACAACCAATAATTAGGGAATTGGATAAAAAATGTTTTAACATAATAAAATATAAACATAATAGTAAGCATCCCTCCTTTTATGGTTGTTGTGGTGGCTTAAATCACAAATCACTTGTTTTCCATTGTATTTGCAACAAGGGAACTACTATTCATGGAAATATGTGAGCACATGTAAACCCTTCGACAAAAAAAAAAAAAAAAAGAATAAGTAACAAATGGGCTTGTAAATTAAGTGACATTATTTTGTATTTCTCATTAAACAATTTTCTGGACATGGGTAGCAACATGATTTTCACCATATTATATAATAAATCCCAAGATGAATTCTATTTTCTTCCATCAAGTTATAATTTGGTATCACCAAAAGGCATTCTCTTTTCAAACTTCAGTTTTCCAATGGCATAGTTAATATTCCTTAAACAAGACCATCACTTAATGGAGTTTACACAACATTTTTCTTTGTGGAACCACACTCAAATACCAAGAAAACATTTTGAATCTTTCATCAAATAGTAACTAGTAATGCTTTTCTTCCATGCATTCAAAATTTCTCTGTGTAGGAAATATTTTTCACATTACTGGTATGAATATTGAAATGCATCAATAAAGATTGAAAATTTAGGGTTAATGCATAATTCATCAATGTTTGGATAGATGAATTGCATTGGATGCAGAGGAGGGGAAGAGAGGGAAAGAGAAGTGTTGTGGTATGGAGCGTTACATATAGAAATGCATATTGATTATTATAAACCCTAATACTTGTTGTAACATTCTCCATGTCAAGTTAGGGGCTAAGATTTTCAGTGTTTTGTCATTGGTGAAAGCCTAACTACTCTCTTTGCATATTTTTCCATATGGATTCATTGCAAGGTTTTGTAATGATATTATCATATGTAAGTTTCATTTTGATTGCAATGTATTTAATTTGCACACTAGCTCTTTTGATACAATACTATGGGAGTATTTATATGGTTTTCCACTCAATGTAATGTCTCTTTAAAACATTGTTTTTATTTAATGAAATGCCATTTATATGCTTTACAACACATTTCCTTTTCCACCTATTAATTCATTTTAATATTTCTCCAAAGCAACTTAATGTGTTCTTCAATGCATAATTTGATACCTTATGCCACTACAACAATATATTCCTTAATTATCTTCTAGTGCATTCCTTGAATGACTTTAGAGTTGGTCTTTGATAGCTTTCAAATGATGCCCTCTTATGGTTTTCAAAACCTAGGTTGAGTGGCTTCAAAAACATTGACAATTCCTTCAACTCATTATCTTACCACTTCCTCAACACATTATGTGTGATATTCTCCCTTCTCTTCACAATATATTGTTTACATTCTTCACAATTCATCTGTAAAATGATAACCATTACACATTTAATACATGCAACAAGTTATACATTTTCTTCCTTTGTAGTGCATTTGTAATTTTTATGTATACTTCAACTCATATATTGCAATGCACTTTGTGTTTTCCCTTCCATACAACTTAATTATTTTATTATCCTTCTTCACAATGCATTTGTTTTAATATAATTCAACATAGTTTGTATTTGATGCTCTAATTAATTAATTAATTAATTTTTTATTTTTTATTGTGCTATGTTAATTTATTTTTAAATGTGCTATTTTATTTTATTATTTAATATGTTTCTTTAATTATTGTGTAATGTGCTGCTTTAATTTCCTATACAACTCATTATTCGCCTCTTACCTTCAATGCACTGGTCATATCACATTGTATTTGCCTTCAACACATTGTCTATATTGCAGTATATATTCCTTCAACGCCTTTTGCATTTTTAATTCATTACATTCTTAATACCTCTATTAAATACTACAAAACAAAACAAAACAAAAAATTCTTAAAAAAATTAGTTTCAAGAGACTAATAGGAAATAAACTTATTTAATGGAAATTTGACATTTAAAATAAATTCACTTATAATTTTATCATTGATGGAAGTGAGCATTAATTGTTACATTAATTTCATGCTTCTACCATTTCCCATAAAAGCTCATTCATGTCATTATCTCTTTAGGTTTTATTTGCAAAGACTTGTTCTTTAATGTGAGAAGAGTGAAACTTGAAACATGCAATGGTCACATCACTTCATTTTAAAGCTAATATGGGTTTAGAGAATAGGATTTTGAGGAATAATGCATATTCTTTGAGTTTTTATACCTCTCACAAAACATGGAAATTATTTGGATTCGTCCATATGAAAAATTGTATATGATAACAAAGGTTTCTCTTGAGATCATTCACCTGAAATCAAGGTTACCTAGACTAATTAATTAATTAACAATGCAATATTTTACAAACTTGATTTATAAAATTAGATGAAACCATATATGATAGAAGCTTGGGTTTTAGTACAATTAGGAAATGCAATGCATGCAACTTTGCTTGTTCGTGCCAGTGCATCTAGCCTCTGTAAAATATGCATACATGATTTTCAAATATCCAATCTAGTTCATTAATAAGTTGCTAGCATTAGCTCCAAGAGAAACTAAAAGAAGCACCCAAAGGATTTACAAATACAAGTAATAAAGATGTTTCTAATTCCTTCTCTTGAAAAAGCATTAATGCATAATGTGTATTTGAAGATTCTCTCTTGAATTCATGACCTCATTCATAACCAAAGACTTCTGACAATTTAGGTCTTGCATAACCATCACATTCCTTCAAAGAAAAATAATATGAAATAGTCAAAAATAAATTTCTAGAGGTTGCATTAATTTTGCAAAAGATACTTGAGTTTAAAAACTAATATAATATTCAAGCACATGAGCCAACTTAATAACCAAAAGGTATCAATGTATAATGCAATATAGAACAATGATGGTGCAATTAACATGAATTAAAAGTGCCATGAAACTCTCATGAATGTTTGAGGATTGACGATACAAATCAGAGAATGAACACAACATCTCTACGTATCATTTGCATTGCATATCATGGAGATCTAGTGCTTGAATGTGCATGAATAAAACAACTAGTACAGAATCCCTTATGCATACAATAGAATGAGAACCAATATGAAGAAATAATTTCATGCTCACTCATGCAATATAAATTTATGACTTGTGAATTGCAATGCATGTCATGGAGGCAAAAAGCTTTAAAAGTGCATCACTAAATTAGCAATCTCCCAAACCCTAATACATTAATAAAGAAGATAAACCAATACAAAATAATGGTGGAGATATACAATATGCATTGTGGAAGCATGAGTAACCATATGATTGATGGACACTAGGTCATTGAAAGATCTGATCAATCTAAGACATAGGCATAGCCATTGGAATCTTGAAGAGTAGATGGGGACCTAAAATTTGAGTGGTAGACTAAATTTTAGGGTGTTATTGTAGCAACTACAACAAATAGTAAGTTGTTGATCATATTAAACTTAAATTTAAATTAAATAATTAATTCTGATATTTTAATTCTAAATCTAACTTTAAAAAAATAATTTAAATTAGCTCACCCCATTTAATTAAATGGTTGGTAAGTGAATAGGACATCGATCCATAAGTAATATCAAAACACTCATATAACATATCACGTTACCAAGAATAAATAAATATGATTAAAAATAATATAAATTATAACTTTATTGCATTTATTATTATTTTATATAAAAAATAGTATATAAGTTAAGTATATATACATTTTAAAAACATATAACAAGATAACCAAAAGATTCATCTATACTTAACTATGGAGATTCTTAGTGTGTAAATAGGTTTTCTTACAATACCATGGTTCAATATCATGATTTATCAATACGATATGCCAAAAAAAGTCATAATTCATTTCATATTATTTTTGTTCATATGACATTTTTTTAATTAATCAATTTAACTAAAAAGATAGAAAAGACATAACAATTTTTGAGATAACTCTGAACATTTGATATATGACTACCACTAAGAATATTTTAGAGAATATAATGGAGGTTAAATCCTTACCATCCAGCTAACAATTACGGATAATTAAATTAAAATTCTTGAGTTCCTATTCTAAAATAGACATGCTATTTGCATAATTAAATAACTAACAAATAAATAAATAAAATATGGAGTAGATTAGTTTCCAAGTGTTATTTTCATCTAAAAGGTCACATGTTTAGAATACACTTTCATAAATTTTAGGCTATCCACTTCTTTGGATTTGAAGCCTATTAATTTTTTATTAAGGAACAACACCGTTAACTATTAATTTCATTTAAATATATAATATTACACTACTTTATATTAAAAAATACTTTTAACAAATACTTAAACTTACGAAAATTCGAGAACATCTTATTTTTTCTTATATTTTTTTAAAAAATTTAAAGATTATTTTATTTTTCACTCTTCATTATTTTATTAGTTTTAAGAAATTATTAAAACGCACTTTTCTAATATGATACAATAATTTGCAGTGGTAAAAACGTTTAGAAAATTTATACAACTCACATTCAAATAAAATAAATATTTTGCATTAGTAATATATTTTAAAGGCTCTTATATATTTAAATAATTGTGTCGACAGGTGTTATTGAAGATATTGTAATTTATTGTTTAATATTTTGATTTAGTTGAAATAAAAATAATAAATAAATTAAAATATGTAAAATTTATAGGATAAATAATTAAATTCATGTAAATTTATTTAACTTTAATTTTATCTAAATGTCTAGAGTATTAAAGTTTTTTTCCTTATAAAAAATTTTGCATCTTATAAATTTGTTTTTTAATAGTTAGTAGATATGCGAGTTAAGACATTTACCATTACGATTTGGAATTGATAAACACACACAATAACTTTACAATTTAATATAAAATTGATTTTTATTGTCTAATTTTTACTTATCACTTTACCAATTTTAAATAGGATTTGACTTTTGTATAACATGTACTTTTATACATATATGAATTTTATTAAATAAGGTTTAACTTATAATTATTAAAAATACTGTACTAAATATTAACAAAAAATTGGTTTAAAAAAGGGAAACCATAAGATATTCATGTATTTTTAGATGATTATACCGATACCAATTAAAAATTAATAACATAAATGAAATAAAAGTTATTGCAAGGGACAGCTCAATTGGTGATCAAACTAATGTAAAATCTATAAAAATTAAGAGATCCAATATTCAAATCTTATGTCTACAAAGTTTACTAATAACTACTTTTCAAGTCATGATTAGAGAAATATACAAAACTACTTATCCGACCCTGGTATCTCCAAATTACAGAATATGATTTCAAAAGTCTTGGATATGGAGGATTTCACAGAAAATGAAGTGTTTATGTTGGTTGTCTTTACATAACATAGTACTTACGAGGGAGAATCTTGTTTGTAAGGGTTTCATTGGCCCTGGTTTTTACTTATTATCTATGAAACAATCAGAGGACTTGTGCAATTTATTTTTTATTTTACCATTTTCTAAAGAGGTTTGGACACGTGTCTTACATACACTTCACATTGCTCCAACTTGGGTTAACAACTCATTGGCGGCAAAAGGAATTTTGCAAATTTCTCTTCTACTCTATATGGGGCATTTGGAGATGTAGGAATATAAGGATATTTGATCCTAAGGAGCTTGATGTGAGGAAAACTATGATTAAGATAGTGACATATTTTTCAGAAATTGGGCCGAGGAAACAAATCCAAAAAAGGAGAAAGATTAAAATAAGGGATATTTGGCGATTGTTCTCGTTTTGTGTTTTGTTGATGTCTTTTGTTTAAACAAATAGTGTGGTTTTCGTGCATACATCATCATTGATCAATGTTGCTTCTACTACTTCTGGTAGGAGTGTGGAAAAGGTATCAATAGAGCTCAAATCATTGCACTTTGGGGGCGTTCTCATTTGTACTAAATAGCTTGAAATTGATGATTTGCAGGGATTTGGGGATTCTAAAAGCATTAGTATTGGGTAAATGGCCACACCCATTTTCATCTACCATTGTTATCCTATCTAATTGGATGTGTCGTATTCGCACATATTTTACGAGCACATTTACAAGTAGCAGAGCCAAATTGCAGAAATGTTATAAAAAAAGGTGTCGCCAAAGATCCAGGTAATTTGTCAAATATAAATAGTATTAATATTATGTATGAGTAAATGTTTTATAAGTTTTATTAAGCGGTTTTAGTTAGTATTAAGTTCTATATTTGTCATGATGTAGAAAATGAAACGAGGATGCTAGATAAATTATTTTTTGTTAGAATATAACTTTTTAGGTTAAATAAGTAAAAATAAATGCATACTTAAAATATTGCGAAACAAAAGCATATTCTAACACGACAAAAACATTTGTAGATTAAAGGGGACCCTCTTTAACATGACTCATTTTGCAATATGTAAACTCTCCTTTTTTATTATAAAGGTAAAGCCTTTTCCTTTTAAAAGAAAAACCAAAACAAAATAATTAAATAAAATAATTAAAAAAAAAAAAAATCCTTAACTTACCGTCAAACACTCACTTCTCTGGCTAGAAGATCATGACAAGGATCTAGGCTTATCTGACCACTAGAATGCCCTCGATCCATTTTAAATTTTTTATTCAAACAAGCTGAATATTTTACCAATCAGATTACGAGATCGTGGAAATTTCCAAGCAGCAGGGGCATAGAAGGGTATTTAGTCACCAATCAGATTACGAGATCGTGGAAATTTCCAAGCAGCAGGGGCATAGAAGGGTATTTAGCCACGCATGTGACGTGCATTATGTTGTATCATAATCTTTAGACAAATATTTAATTTCGAAAACCTATTGGTACTAATTTTCGTGTTTGAATTTAAAAATGGCTTTCTCTATAAAACGTAAATACTTTTTTATTAATCTAGAGGCATGCCACCGTATTCTTTGCATGGAGGAAGCTCCATATACATTATAATATTTATTTTTCCATCTATCATGTTTAACTTAATTTACATGTAATGAGATATTAGGTATTCATAACAATTAATTTGAATTTATGGTTACGTTCAAGAACTGGGTTTAGTTCATATATGCTAAAATCAATTTAGCTGACTTGGATCATGAAGTATCCTAACAATCAATTTGACTTTGTGGTTGTTTACGTTCAAGAATTTTTTATTCATATATATATATAATCAATTTAGGTTGACTTTGTGATTAAGTTTCGGAAAGCAACATTTTATTTCATATTATAAAATAATTTAAGATATAAAAAGCAATTTTCTTTTCATTTTTTTAAGTCTTTAAAAAAGGTTTTTTGCACTTTAATTACTCAGATGATAGAGATCCACAAAATATATATTATATATCTTCAGATGAATGAGTTTGAGATTATTCTTCATCCAAGTTTTATAGATCCACAATCTATATATATATAATATATATCTTAGATGGGAATGAGTGAGATTTTCTTCATCTAAGTTTAATTTGTGCAAATGTTATGATGGATATTGATTTAGTGTTGTATCTATAAAAAAAATACACTATTAGCAAAACCATAAGTTGTTAAAATCTAGATTCCAAAAGCCACAAATGGTTAATTTCGAAAACAAATGGTAAATTCATTCTTTAGACACATATTTAATTTCGAAAACCTATTGGTACTAATTTTCGTGTTTGAATTTAAAAATGGCTTTCTCTATACAACGTAAATACTTTTTTATAAATCTAGAGGCATGCCACCGTATTCTTTGCATGGAGGAAGCTCCATGTACAGTATAATACTTCTTTTTCCAGCTATCATGTTTAACTTAATTTAGATGTAATGGGTTATTAGGTATTCATAATAATTAATCTGAATTTATGGTTATGTTCAAGAGCTTTTTTATTTCATATATATAAAATCAATTTAGTTGAGTTGGATATACAATATATCATACATTTTTGATTTAGGATTTACGATTGAAATTTTATATAATTTTCATTTTAATTACATATAGTTGACTTATAGTTAGATTGTTAAGATTATTTATATAAGTTTATCAATTTTGGACTATATGTGGTATAGTTGAATTTTATATTATCTATATATAAAATCAATTTAGATATAAAATAAGCAATTTTTTTTTTCATTTTCTAAATCTTAAAAAAGTTTTGCACTTTAATTATTGGATGATAGATCCACAATTATATATATTATAGATGGGAAGGAGTGAGGTTTTCTTCATCTAAGTGTAATTTGTGTAAATCTTATGATGGATATTGATTTCATTTGGAATATATAGTGTTGTATTTATGAAAAAAATACACATACATTATTAGCAAAACTATGAGTTGTCAAAATCTAGAGTCCAAATGCCACAAATGATAAATTAATTTTATGACTTTAATTTTAGGTGAACTACCCGAACAATATTTATAAGCATTAATATTTCTTAATTTTAATTTTATAAACATTAATTAGTATTTTTTAATTTTAATTTTATAAGTATTAGTTAGTAATTTTTAATTTTAATTTTCTAACATCAATATTTGAATTTGAACTTTTTTATTCTATTTGACAGGAAGCTCAAACCATGTTTACATAACATGATATTACAACCTAGCTTTCATACTAGGCTTGATAACGCTTGTCGTAATAATAAACATTTTGTAAAATATTTTTCTTTCCTAGAATTAATGTATTTTAAAGAAAGTCTTAGTTTCCAATTGAATAGTAGAGACATGATAATTAACATTTGTTGTATGAAGGTTATACAAATGGCATTGCTTAATCATGGATATAAGCATTTGTCATCAATTTGCTGACAACTCCAACTGCATGTGAAATGTCAGGCCTCGTAGATATAATTGCATATGTTAAGTTTCCTACTACATTTGCATATGGTACATGAGAAATATACTTCTTTTCTTCATTAGTTCTAGGACTCAAACCCAAAGAAAGCTTAAAATGGGAAGCTAAAGGAATAGTAATAGGTTTCACATTGTCCATACCGAAGTTTGCGAGTTCTTTCTCCACATGGTTCTACTGTGACAAACAATGCTTTCCATTTTTCCTGTCTACGTGTATCTCCATGCCCAAGATATGTTTTACATCTCCAAGATCCTTCATTTTAAATGTCCTAGAAAGTTGATCCTTTAACCTGTTCATTTCTTCTATGCTTTTGCTTGCAATAAGCATATCATCAACATATAAGACCAAGAAAATGAATATTCTATTGAAACTCTTAAACTACACACAATGATCATGCTCACTTCTAGTGAAGTCAGGCTCACCATGAGGGAATGGTACATGTCTAACATCAAATAATCTCAAGAAAATAAAAATTATTTCTCAACTTAGGTACATGTCTAACATCAGTCAATCTTCTAACTGTATCATCATACATTTTAATTCTAACATTTCCCATCCCAATGATTTGGCAAGATACATTATTACCCATAAACACAAAACTACTATTTAGAAATTGATATGAAATGAACCAATTTCTATGTGGACTCATGCGATGAAAAGCACCAGAATCTAACAACCATTTTTCATAATTTTGAGGAACATTACAAACAAGCATAGCTTCATCTACCATACCTAATTCAAGAGATAAAAATTCATCAATCATACCTGTCTCAACTTGATTTGCTTCATTCTTTGGGTTTTCAATGGACTCCTTTCTTTTCCAATAGTCTTTCTTGAAATGTCTTATTTTGTTGCAATACCAACATTTGACTTTACACTTCTTGCCTTTTCATTTTGATCTCGAAGAACTTCTTACTTTCTCCCATCTTTCCTTGGACCGTGCTCTGGCTACCATGGCTTCTCGCGTGGAAGTTTCAATGCTATACTTCCTTTGTACTTCTTCTGATAATAGAGCTCCCACAACATAATCAAATTCCAAATATTCGATTGTGCTCAAACTGATAGAAGTCACAAAGTGATCCCAGGAATTGGGCAAGGAACTCAATAAGGTAATAGCTTTATCTTCTTCTTCAAGTTTAACATCTAGATATGACAACTAGAAAATAAGTGTATTAAATACATTTAAGTGTTATGCAATTTTAATACCCTCCTTCATTTAGAGGCTATACAACTGCCTCTTCATATAGATTCTATTGGTTAAAGATTTGGTCATATACAGTGTTTCTGACTTTCCCCAAAAACCTTTCACTGAGATTTCTTCAATAATATTTAAGAGAACTTCATCTGCAAGGCACAACCTCATAGCACTATGAGCTAGGGAATCCAAGTCCTCCAAGTCCAAAGCTTTCATGCCCATAGGTTTCTTTCTAACCCCATCTAATGCTTTGTGCAACCCTTGTTGCACCAATGAATCTCGTACCTTCAGTTTCCGCAATGCAAAATTGTTCTTACCAATGAACTCCTCCACCTCAAACTTAGGATTAATCATTTTAGCCATTTTTTTCTACACGAGATATTTCAAATGACTGCTTTATTTTTATAAAAATATTCTATTAGGGTTTCCTCTTTCTGTAATAAATTTCTTGGTTTCTTATTTCTGTAATAAATTTCCTAGTTTCCTATTTCTGTAATAAATTTTCTGCTAGGGTTTCCCCTTCTATCTTCAACTAGAGTTTCTTCCTTTCCCTTCCTTTTTATCGAAGAAACAAACCCATGACCTTTTTTCTTTTTCTTTTTGAAACCCTACTTCAATTCTTCAAAAAAAAATCTTAATAAACTCCAAAAAAAAAAAAATCAGCCAATTCTACACAGAGATTTTTCTTTCTTCCACACAAAAAATGTAAAATTTTGTTGCAATAGTTAACAAAAATACCTGTCATTTCTTTTGGTGACTTTTTAGGGTTCGATCCCCTATAATACCATTTGGAACTTAGTCAAAAAAAAAACTTCCTTCCTGATTGGGCGTTCAATTTCCTCCCCTCGGTGGCAGCTCTCTAGTCGACGCTCAGTTTCTTTGTCAAATGATGCAGGTCTCGTCTAGTTCAATGAGTCTCTACTGCTTCGATTGACAGCCTTAACTTCTTTAACAGTTCAACTTCGACGAATTTGTGGCATGGCGGCTCGGTGGCATGAAACTTCAAAGATTTGACCTAGTGGGCCACGGTTCATATGCGACGGATTTCTAATTTTGTGGCTGCACGAAACTTCAAATATTTGACTTCTTGAGCCCCAACTTGGGCTAAATAGTGAGTAGAATGTAGACTTCTTTGCAGTCAGGGTGGCTTCAGACAGGATTAAATGATAGCTCTATGGCTTTGTGGGCCGGCTCTTCTTATGACCTTCAACAAATTCAATAGATTACCTCACAACCCTCACAAAAACAACGCTCTGATACCACTTGTTGGTATTTGAGTTTGTTAACACTTAATTAAGAAAGAAATGCACAAGAAATAGAAACTGAATCACACAACAAGAAAGACAAGAATTTATGTGGTAAAACCTTCACAATGTGTTAGGGAAACCTCCATGAAGCAAGGGATTGGAATTCTTATTGCTCTAAAAGTCAAGAATGACTCTCCAATGTTAGATAAATCCTCTCTGGCAATCAAAATTTTAATACAAAGAGTTGATTACATAACTCCCTATAGGTACACAACTCGGTGAATAGTGAAACCAAATTTACTTAGATAATTACATTATCAATAAAAATTGTTATCATTCTTTAACATTTAAGTCTAGATTCATCTTAATCACTGATCTAGCAAGTAATCTTTCAAAGTGATTTCACTTTTTTTTACACCTCTTAAATCCATAGTTAAGATGAATCTATACTGATTTTTATTAAATTTTAAATAAATCTATACTGATTTTCATTAAAGTTTTATAAAAAAATCCAACTTTTTCTAAGTCATTAAAACATCAAATTAAGATATGGCAATAATTCAATTACTTGAAAACTAAATGTCTAACCTAATTGCCATACAGACGGCTGCGGAAAAATGTGTAAGAGTGTTGGGAATTTATGATAATTCCATAACAGATAGTAAAAAAAAAATGCTTTGTTTTAACACTCTGTTTTTAATTTAGAAAACTGAAAATCGTTTGCTAGAAACAGTGTTTCAGCAACACAGTTTGGTGTTGCAGCAACGTACTTTGGTGTTGTAGCAACACAAATTTTTCTTTTGAAAACTGAATTTCAACAGTGTACAACAAAATGGAAATTCTATTCATTTACAATACTTCCTCTAATAGAGGGATTTCTACAAGACTACTTTAAAGACAGTTCAGAAACTTAAAAAAAACTTCACGCTGTAAACAGAAATTACATTACTATGTCTGCACTGTTGTACATTACAGAAAACAAAATACTGTCTCCTCTGAAAAATCAACACGTTGTTTTTCACTGTTGTGTCTACACTTTGCACTGTTGTGTCTGCACTCTTGTGCATCTACAAAACACTATGTTTCTGCTCAGAATTAACATTGTTGTAACACTGTTTCTGTTCAGAATGCTACTATAACACTCTGTTCTTCCTTGAAACATTTTACACTGTTGTGTGTAAATTTCATTCATAGATTCACGTTGTTGCGTACATCAAAAAACAACTTCTTCACTGTTGTGCATTACAAAGAGAACCTATCTCTGTTCATTTTTTTTTTTTTTTTACACACACTGTTGTGTTTACATTACATTTTTCATATTCGACAAAAAATTGAACTTAACATTTTTCTTGTGCCGTAAGAACAAACTACACCTGTGAATTAAAAAAAATAAAATTAAAATCATACCTACATTTACCAACCACAACAATAAATTACCATCATTCCTTGAGTGACCACCATTCTGTAATAAATTGGTGTGTGATCACTAATTCAGGAAAGGATTGGAGCTGTGGCTATTTAATGGCAGATTCATCAATGCAGAGGTATGGCCGTTGATTCATCAGTACATGGGTATGTCAAAGGACTGGCCCTGCAGTTGAAAATAATATTTCAACACTCCCCTTTAGTTTCAACTGTTGGGTTATCAATCATACCCAGACATTTCCTCAAAAACTCAAAATTTTTCTGTCCCAAAGGCTTGGTTAGAATGTCTGCAACCTGCTCCTGTGTTTTGCAATGTACTAAGACAATTTCTCCATTATTTACCAACACTCTGATATAATGAAACCTTGTGTCAATGTGTTTTGTTCTCTTATGAAACACATAATTTTTGGATAATGTAATAGCAGAACTGTTGTCACAATAAATCACAGTTCTCTTTTCCTACTCTTGGCCTCAGCTCCTTAACATCCTTCTCATCCAAACCGCTTGACATGATACTACTGTAGCTGCCACGTACTCTGCTTCTGCTGCGGACAATGCCACAATTGGCTATTTCTTGGAAGCCCATGAAATGGCTCCTGAACTCATGTGAAAAACATAGCTGGATGTGCTTTTCTGGTCATCTACACTTCCAGCCCAATCATTGTCAGTGTATCCAACTAAATCTGAACATTCTGAGACAGTATATAAAATCCCAAACCTTTTATTACCTTTAACATACCTCAGAATCCTTTTTGCTGCCTGCCAATGTGCTTCTTTTGGTCTCTCCATGAATCTGGAAATTAGACTAACAGCATACATTATATCTGGCCTACTTGCAGTCAAATACATGAGGCTGCCAACTATGCTCTTGTACAGACTAGGATCAAAATCCTTGTTGTTGTTCTCTTTGCTGAGTTTTAATCCCATTACTATGGGAGTGATTGCTGCCTTGCACTCTTGCATGTGGAATCTTTCCAACACTTCATTTACATATCTTTCTTGAGAGATAAAAATTCCATTTTCATTTTGATCTACTTCTATTCCTAAGAAGTATCTCAGCAAACCCATGTCAGTCATCTCAAATTATTTTTTCATGACTGATGTAAAATTTTCAATGAGGTAGTCATCATTACCTGTAAAAATCACATCATCAACATACAACACTACAATTAAAATCTTACCATCCTTTTCTTTGATGTAGACGGTGGGTTATCCCTCACATTTGTCAAATTCATTTTCCAGTAGATAGGAATCTATCCTACTGTACCATGCTCTTGGTGCTTTCTTCAGCCCATAAAGAATTTTCTTCAATCTACACACTTTGTGCTCTTGGTCTTTCTTCACATAGCCTAGAGGTTGTTCAATGTAAACCTCTTCCATTAACACTCCATTTAGGAATGCTGACTTCATGTCCATTTGGTAAACTTTCCACTTTTATTGTGCTGCTATGGACAACACTTCTCTCACGGTTTCCATTCTAGCAACCGGTGTGAAAGTCTCCTCATAATCTCTCCCATATTGCTGTTTGTATCCTTTGACAACTAGCCTTGCCTTGTGTCTTTCTATTTTTCCTTCAGCATTGCTCTTGGTCTTGTAGACCCATTTAACTCCAATGAATTCTTTACCTTTTGGTAGCTCAACCAAATCCCATGTCTTGTTTCTTTCTATGGCATTTATTTCCTCATCCATAGCTTCTATCAATTTCTTATTTTTAATTGCATCTTCGAAATGAATAGGATCATCAACATGACAATACAAGGCAAATAAGGAATTCATTCCTTCATCATAAATGTCACTTAAGTTTCTAAACCTTTTACCTCTTTCATTTGGTGTGCAAGTGCTTGAAGATGCACTTGAATCTCCTTCTTTTGGTGTGCTTGGAGAAGCACTCTCATTTATCCTCAAAGGTGTTCCTTGTTGTCCTTGTGTTGGCGCTGCTGTTTGGGGATGTATTTCAGCCATCTCCTCATCATCCTCATCATGAGACAAACAATTTTTAACATTCACTATTTTTTCTATGCTTCCATCCCAAGCTTCCTCCCCAATAAATTGAACATCTCTGCTCACAACAAACTTCTTGGTGGATGGGATATATAACCTGTAAGCTTTGGATTCCTCATTGTATCCAATGAAAATACATTTCTCCCCTTTGCTGTCCAATTTCTTCCTTAGCTGATCTGGAATGTGTGCATAAGCTACACAAACAAAAACTTTCATGTGGGTGACTCCTTGCTTTCTCCCACTCCATGCTTCTTCTGGCACTTTGTTCATCACTGCTTTTGTAGGACACCTATTCAAAATATATATTGCACAGTGTACAACTTCAGCCCAATAATCATTTGCAAATGCTTTGCCTTCAACATGCTCCTCGCCATATCCATGATTGTTCTGTTTTTCCTTTCACCAACTCCATTTTGCTGCGGGGTGTAGCTGGCTGTAAATTGCTTGTGAATTCCATTTTCTCTGCAAAACCGTAGGAATTCTTTGGAGATATACTCACCTCCTCTGTCCATTCTCAAAACTTTGATGCGCAGCCCACTCTCATTTTCCACAAGCGCTTTGAAATTTTTTAATTTTTCAAACACTTCGTTCTTATTCTTCAGGAAATAAACCCAAGTCTTTCTGGTAAAGTCATCAACAAATGTTAGAAAATATTGGCTGCCTGCAAGTGATGGAGCTTTCATCGGTCCACATAAATCTGAGTGGACAATTTCTAACGGTGCCTTTGCCCTTACGCTTTTCCTGGTTGGAAAACTTTCTCTGTGTTGTTTCCCCAATATGCAACCTTCACAAAGCTTGTATGGCTTTTCTATCAATGGTAAACCTCTTACCATTCCTTTTCTACTCAACAAATTAAGACCTCCAAAGTTGAGATGTCTAAATCTCAAATGCCACAACCAATTTTCATCCTTTAGCACGCTTTGGAAAGCCTCTTGGGTAACTGTTACAATTACTTCTTTGTTTTTCAAATCTGCTCTTATTCCAAGAGGGAACATTCTGTTCCTTGTCATCTTCACTTCAGCAATGCATCACTTGCTGGGTGCTCTGTCCATGATGGTGCATACATCATTCTCAAAGAAAACATTGTAACCCTTTTGAACAAGCTGTCCAATACTCAAGAGGTTACACCTCATTCCAGGAAGATAATAGACATCTACTATGGTTTTCCTTTCTCCTTTATTTGTAAATATTTTAACTTCTCCTTTTCCAATAACAGAGATTTTGCTATTAGTCCCAAGTGTGACTTGTGATTTCACACTTTGATCTAAAGCAGAAAACATGGCTAATTTTCATGTCATATGGTTAGCGCAACCGGAATCTAGAAACCATATATCATCACTGTTTGTTTCAGCCATATTACGAGCTAACAATACATTATCTTGGTTGTTATTTTCTCTAGTAATATTTGCATTAGATCTATTGTTCATATCATACTGCTTCTTCCTACATTCACTGGAATAGTGCCTATATTTTTTACAATAATAACATTGGACATTGGATTCTTCATACCTTTGTCCTTGAGCATGATGTTGTCCACTTTGTTGGCTGCTGCCATGGCCTTGGTTTTGATTTGGATTGCTGCCTCTTCCTTGAGCATTTGTTGGGCTACTCCTTCCACCTCTGTTTTGGCTTCTACCTCTTCCTCTCTTGTTTCCTCTGCCTTGACCTATTTCTCTTCCAAAGGACATCTGGGTCTTGAAGGCTTACTCTAGAGATGAGTTTTCATTTCTACTCAACCTCTGCTCATATTTTATCAGTGATGCATGGAGTTCATCAACTGAAAAGTTTGAGAGATCCTTTGTCTCTTCTATGGTGGTGACAATCACATCAAACTTTGAGGGTAGGACCCTTAATAGTTTCTCCAAAATCCTCATTTCTTCAAGAGTTTCTCCATGAGACCTTATCTGCGTGACCAGACCAATTTCTTGTGTGAAGAATGAGTCAATATTGTCTGACTCCTTCATGCGCAGGTTCTCAAAATCTTTCCTCAGCAACTATAGTTTTGCTGTCTTCACTCTCTCCATGCCTTGATAGGCTGTCTTGAGTTTGCCATGCTTCTCTAGATGTCTTGGCTGCTGTTATCCTTGGAAACACACTCTCATGCACTGCTTGATATAAGAATACAAGGGCTTTTGAATCCTTCTTCTTATTGCTCTTCAACAACTTTTTTCTGCCTAAGTTAATCAATTGAACTCTTCTTCATTTGCTGGCTCTTCAAATCCATATTCAACAAATTCCCATAAATCTTGTGAGGCAAATACAGCCTTCACGGTTATGGACCAATAGTCATAGTTTTTCCCATTGAACTGTGGGAGTTGGGTATTGAACATACCCACGCTGGTGCTGGCCATTCTTTCAATACTTGACTTGGATTCTTTCTTGGCTGAGTCTTCACTCTGCTGGTGAAGCTACTACCGCAATAAACCCTTCCTTTAGCTTCTTTGGCACTTCAAAGAGCCTATACTAGCTCTAATACCATGTTGGAAACTTATGATAATTCCATAACAGACAGTAAAAAAAAATGCTATGTTTTAACACTCTGTTTTTAACTCAGAAAACTGAAAATCATTTGCTCGAAATGGTGTTTCAGCAACACAGTTTGGTGTTGCAGCAACGTAGTTTGGTGTTGCAACAACACAATTTTTTTTTTTGAAAACTGAATTTCAATAGTGCACAACAAAAGGGAAATTGTATTCATTTACAATACTTCCTCTAACAGAGGGATTTCTACAAGACTACTTTAAAGGCAGTTCAGAAACTTCAAAAAAACTTCACGCTGTAAATAGAAATTACATTACTGTGTCTGCACTGCTGTACATTACAGAAAACAAAATACTCTGTCTCCTCTGAAAAATCAACACGTTGTTTTTCACTGATGTGTCTGCAGTTTGCACTGTTGTGTCTACACTCCTGTGCATCCACAAAACACTCTATTTATGCTCAGAATTAACGTTGTTGTAACACTCTGTCTCTGTTCAGAACACTGCTATAACACTCTGTTTCTTCCTTGAAACATTTTACACTGCTGTGCGTAAATTTCATTAATACATTCACGTTGTTGTGTACATAAAAAAAAAAAACTTCTGCACTACTGTGCATTACAAAGAGAACTCTATCTCTGTTCAATTTTTTTTTTTTTTACACATACTGGTGTGTCGACAAAAAACTGAACTTAACATTTTTCTTATGCCGTAAGAGCAAAACTACACCTGTGAATTAAAAAAAATAAAATTAAAATCCTACCTACATTTACCAACCACAGGAATAAATTACCATCATTCCGTGAGTGACCACCATTCCGTAATAAATTGTTGTGTAATCGCTGATTCAGGAAAGCACTGGAGCTGCGGCTGTTTAATGGAAGATTCATCAATGCAGAGGTATGGTTGTTGATTCATCAGTATAGGAGTATGGCAAAGGACTGGCTCTGCAGTTGAAAATAATATTTCAACAAAGAGAAATAGATTGGGAAAGTTCGTTTGTAATGAACAATTGTTTTTACTGAGCAAATCTTCTCCTCAGCAGGAAACGAACAAACGTTTTTAATGAACAAATTTTACACCGTGCAATGTTAAAAATTAAGTAGATATATGGTGCCGCGTTGTGTGAATATACAATTATATTGTATCTTGAGATCCAATAAAGCTCAACTCATAGTCACATTTTATATATAAAGGCAACTCAAATCACATAGCAACATTTTATTTATATAATTTGAATTTTGCATAGTTTTAGTGATAATAATTTATTTTTAAGTAAATTTGTTTCTATCTAAATCAAATTTACAACCATCTCTGCAATCACAATTTTGTGCACGAAGCAACTCTAAATAACAGCAACATCAGAATTGATAGCAGACCGCTTAGGTGGCTTGGTCTGGCTGCCTAGGATCCTTCCATTTTTTTACTTCATGAGGAAGCCACCCTTTCTTTATGATTTGAAATCTATTTGACTCACCACAGTCTTGGTGAGTCCGCACTTAATTCACGCAGATTCTTGCTTCTTACACAACTTCACGGAAACTTAAAATTCCCTCACGGGACCCCACATTGAACTCAACATTTTTTTTATAAACCTGCTCGATTCAAAATCCAAATCCCAGTCAGAGAACAGACAAGGGCACTCTGCCTATTTTGCCTACAGCTCAACACCTGATCTGTAAAATAAAACTATTTATAATGCATTGCACCGGTTTCTTCAACAATGTATTGTGGTACCCTCATTGAAACAGATTGGGGTCTCCACTGCAGCTTGAGATCGACTTGTGCTAGTACCCGATATAGCGTTACTCAATGCCTTAGATGCTAACCCAGCACCTTAAAGGAAGAAACCACAGGGTTGTCTTAAACCATGTTTGGCCAGCAATGGAAAGCAAAGGGGACCGTTCAGCGCACAAGTGAAAAACAAGAATTTACATAACTTCAGTGTTCGAACATGTTGGAATTGTAATTTCAACTGTGCGACAGTTGAACTGTGCAGCATTTAATTCGCCCAAAACAGCTCCCGGAAACCACTACCTTATCAGACCGCTTTTGGTTTGTAGGTGGTTTCCGTACAAACGAGTCCAATGAAATAAAACACTGCCACACGTCCTCTGCACGTTTGAAAAACCACTTTCCATCAGGATGTAAAGGTTAGTGAGTTAACACATCCTGATATTCACCACAACCGTCTGATTGAGCTCAACGTTCTCCACCGTTGATTGCATTCAAAGCTGCATACGACCCTGCAACATGACATTGCGTAAAAAATTTGGTTGACCGCTGGTAAAGTAATTTAATGGATTAATTGTGTTCGTAAATAGTAGGTGAGATGTGTCCGTTTTTTTTTTTTAATTTTATGCACGAAGGTATGGCAAATTTAAAGACAGGTATGGTCATTTTTGTTATATGACATACGCAATGTAATATCAAAATAATGGAGCTCGTGTATTATTGCAAGGGTAGTGTTTGCTTTTAAGTTGACTTGGTATGTGTGATGAAAATGGAATGAAACGAGTGTGTGTGCGAACAACAATTTTTTTTTACCAAACTCTTTTGTTAGTGTGAATGCACAGCAGTGCATAGATTATGGGTTGACCATTTTTTTGTAATATGGGCTAATGAAGAAAATATCTTACACAGAGGTATCAAAATTGTTAATGCACAGCAGTGCAGGTGTAATGTTTTTTTTGTTGAGAGATTGAAATGGAATGTGAATGTGTAGCAGAACACATGTAAATTTTTGGTTGCTCGTTGAATATGTTCTGAGAATATATGCAGAAGCATAGAAGGCAGAGTATGTAATTTTCTTTTGGTTGAAATGTAATGTAAGGAATTACATTTACAACAGTAAATGTAAGATTGTTTTTTTATTACAACAGTATATGTAAAAGTCTATTTTTATAGCAGTAAAGGTAAATGAGATTTTTACACACAGCAATGTAAAATCTCAGGGGGAGACAGAGTAACTTTTGTTGTTGAATTTTTTTTGGTGAATCCCTCTGAGTGAAAGAGGATGAATCTTGTATCAATAATTTTGTTTTAATGAATACAAAGATATTGTGGGTGTATGTAATGCTCTGCTCAAAAATATTTGAAGCTTCCCTGTGTTAAAGATCCTGGAGTAAAACAAAGCATTGTCTCTCTGTGCAGTTTATTTTATTTTTGGGATGTTACTAGAAAAATCCCCAACAGTGGTATCAGAGCAGATCCAGTCTCTTTGAAGGTGTCAAAGAAGCTGAAGGGAGGATTTTTTTGTTGCAGCAGTAAATCTTCTCTAGCAAAGTGAAGTCTCAAATAAGAGGATCCAGGTATTTCTCAAATTAGTTTCTTGTGTTACTGTTGAAGAAACAGTCAGTTGTTTTAAAATACACAGTCAAGTATTTTTTGAGGCACTGTAAAGAATGGCAAGGTCAAAGAAGAAAGTCACCAATCTTGCTAAAAATGTGTTTCCCTCTACTACTAAAATAGAAAACAAACTATTTGAAAGCATTTTATTTGAGGCTCCAAGGTTCAATGGGAACTTTGATATATGGGAAATAAAAATGAGGACTTTCAGTCTGAAGGGATTGAAATTTGGGAATCAGTGATTGATGATAGCAAGATGGATAGAGAATCTAAGGAGTACAATGCAAAAGCAGAAAAGACAATCTTGGATGGGCTGCCTGATTCTGTAAAGAAGAATCTAGGAAAATATTCATCAGCAAAGGATATATGGGACAGAATTCATGACCTTCACTCAAAGGGAGCACTGACCATGACCATCAGTCAAGAAGGAAATTCTGAACCCATCATAGAAACTGAAAATGAGAAGGTTGACCTCATCAAGCTTCAAGTACAAGAAAGGGATGAAGAGCTCGCCAAGCTTAAGAAGGAACTTGATCAAAGCAGAAGGAAACATCATGAAGAAGTCATATCCATGACAAATCAGTTGAATAAAGAAAAGAAGCAGGAAGACGCCTTGTCAAGTCAACTTGAACAAAGCCACAAGAGAGTGAACAAACTTGTAGAAGAGATTGGACGGTACAAGGTAAAGGTCTCCACCCTTAAGTCTGAACTCCAAGAAGCCAGGAAACAGGCACAAGAAGCTGAGAAGAAATGAAGAGCAGTCAAGAAAAGAATGAAGAAATCTCCAAAATGAAGTCAGATATCATCTCCCTTAAAATAGTAGCAGCTGAAGCTACTCGTAGCAAGGAAGACACTGAGGAACAACTTGCAAAGAAAAATAATGAGTGTGAAATATTGGAAGAAGAGATTGTCCTTCTCAAGAAAAAGGTTGAAGGGATGAACAAAATCATGAAGAGCTCTCAAACCTTGGATGACATGCTTAGCTATCACAGATGTCCATCTGATAAATCAGGACTCGGGTACGTAGGTGAACCCTCAAACAAGAATGAAAATGCTTTAAGCAAAAGAGATGTGAAGAAGCCAGAAAGAAATGGTGATGCTCCTAGTTCCAGCAAAGGTAAGGAGAAAAATCAAGGCTAAAATAGAAGAAATCCTACTCCAAGTAGAAAACTAGCTCCAAGAAGAAATGTTGATGATGTCAAAGAGGCAAGAGGCAATGGTTGTCATCAAAGGATCTCAAGGCAGAAAGGCTTCAGAAGTACATTAAGGGAACCTCCATCTCCCAGGTACCAAAGTTCATTTTTTGGTTATTGTTATTCTTGTTCAAACTTTGGTCATATGGCAAAACACTGTAGAGCATTTCATAAAGATAGATGCTATTGTCCCCGAGAACCTCCAAGAAGCAATTTTACAAGAAGAAATCATGAAATTTTATTCATGAACAATGTAGAATGTTTCAAGTGTCATAACATTGGGCATATGGCACATGATTGTAACTTAACATGGGCTCTTACACAAGCTAAGCCCATGCAAAAGAAGAAAGTTACACAAGTATGGAGAAGGAAGGAAATACAGTCTGAAAGTCCCTTGAGCTCCCCAGCCAATCTAAGTTTCTTTTGAGAAGACTCTACCAAAAAGAGATGATGCATACAATTAAGGGGAGCCTGTAATTTTGATCATTATTGTTGAACTATATTAACAATGATTATTTGATGAAGACCTTCTTAAAGGGGAGTGTTGGAATATTAATTCCAACTGTCGTGCATGGACAGCAACGACAGCACAATCAATTGGGAATCCGCCATCGTGCAACAGGAAAACAACTCAGGGAAAACCAGCTACCTTATCGGACAACAACCGACCTGCAACAACCGACCTGCAACAAATAAATGTTACATGGAGTAAAAGTTTGGTTGACCAGCGTTTCAGAAAAACATTAAATAAAGTTCAATGGCATTCGTAAATGGTTGGTGAAGATTTAATTTTAATGTTTTGTATTTGGTCACAGGAGTATGGCTCAAAAAAAAATTCATATATTTCTTTATGTATTGTGACCAATGTAGCTGCATAAAAAAAAAAGGGTTTTTCCCTTGAGTAAAAAAAATGGAATGAGTAGCCATGTATGAATTTTTTTTGTTGAGACTGTTTACTTTATGCACAGTAGTGTAGAGGTGAAGCAACATTGAGCTTGTGGAAGCAGAAGCCATGAAGGTATGTGTTTGTAATGGTTGTTAAATGAATTATATGCATTGTAATGCAAAGAAAGGAGATCCGCACATCACTGTGAAGGCAGAACAAAAGGCAAGAGATGAAAAGTGAAATGCGAAACAAAAGGCAAGAGATGAAAAGTGAAATGGTTCGCAGTAGCGAATAAAAACCTAGGGGAGCACAACAATGTGACAGGAAAAAAGACTTGTGGCAGCAAATGAAAGTTTGGAATTCCTTTTTACAGGTGCTTATAGTTTGTTGAAACAAATAGGAATGAAAAAATATTTTTTTTATATGTAATGTGGAAACTCAAAACTTTAAATGTAATGAGAAATTTCACACATGAGTAAATGTGAAAGAAATTTTTATTTTATAGCAATAAACCAAAGTAAGAATTTCTCAGCTTATAGCAATAAATGCAAAAGTTTTTAACACAACAACGTGTAGAGAAGAGGACGAAACAGGAGCAGCTTGCAAATGGAGTATAGGTTTTTCACAGCAGTGTAAATGGGAATGCGCAGCAGCGTGGTAATTTTGTGGAGCTCATGCATTGAAATGCATAGTAGTTTTTGTGTAATGTAAAGAATGGATTTGTAAGGTTTTGTTAAGATGAAAAATAAAATGCAGCAGCGTGATGATGTTTGATTGTTCCCTGGTGGGAAAGGAAAGGAATGGGCAGCAGCATGATGATGTTTGATTGTTCGCTGGTGGGAAAGGAAAGGAATGCGCAGCAGTGCAAATCTCATAATTTTTATAGGTGAAGATATGCCAGTAATGTGAACCAAGTGAAGAAAGCAGCAGCCTCATAATTTTTGTAGGTAATTTGAAGCAAGTGAAGAACGCAGCAGCCTCAATAGAGTAAATGAAACCAAAAGACTTCTACAGCAGTAAAAGTAAATTTTTTGAGTAAATGAAACCAGAAGACTTTTACAACAGTAAAAGTAATTTTTTTTTTTTTTCACACAGTAGTGAAAAAGAGTTATGTAAATTTTTTTTTGTTGGGAGATTGAAATGCATTGAAATGTAATGTGAATGTACTCAGGTTATATGTAAGAAAATTTTTATTTTACAGCATTGAATGAGGATTTTACACAGCAGTGTAAAATTATTTGTAAAAGAGGCAGAGTAATAATTTTTACTATTTTGGAACTGCATCTAAAGCAGTGTCTGGTTGTAATCGCTCTGTGAGAGGAAGTGAAGTTTTGGTGGATCCCTCTATTAAAGAGGAAGGTGCCTTTCAGCACAGTGTCCAGTGAATCCCTCCGTTAAGAAGAAGATCTGTTGTCTTTGGAGAATCCCTCTTTCAAGATGCTTTTCAGCATAGGCTGGTGAATCGCTCTGGTTTAGAGGAAGATGCTCTTCAGCATAATCTTTGGTGAATCCCTATGTGTGAGGAAGACTCTTTCGTTGTTTGTGGAACTGAAGCAGTGTTGGTGAATCCCTCTGTTAAGAGGAAGACTCTTTTGTAACAGCAGCATGTCAAGTAGTTGAGGAAGTGTCTGGGTATGAGTGAGTGCCCAGCAGTTGAAATTAAAGGGGAGTGTTGAAATTGTAATTTCAACTGGGCGACAGTTAAACCATGTAGCATTTAATTCACCCAAAACAGCTCCCGGAAACCACTACCTTATTGGACCGCTTTTGGTTTGCAGGTGGTTTCCGTACAAATGAGTCTGATGTAATAAAACTCTGCCACGCGTCCTCTGCACGTTTGCAAAACCACTTTCCATCGGGACGTAAAGGTTAGTCAGGTAAGGCATCCCGATATTCACCACAACCGTCTGATTGAGCTCAATGTTCTCCACCGTTGATTGTATTCAAAGCTGCATACGAGCCTGCAACATGACATTGCGTAAAAAAATTGGTTTACTGCTGGTAAAGTAATTTAATGGATTAATTGTGTTCGTAAATAGTAGGTGAGATGTGTCAGTTTTAATGTTTTTTTTTATGCTTTTTTTTAATGCACGAAGGTATGGCGAATTTAAAGACAGGTATGGTCATTTTTGTTATATGACATACGCAATGTAATATTAAAAAAAATGGAGCTCGTGTATTATTGCTAGGGTAGTGTTTGTTTTTTAGTTAACTTGGTATATGTGATGAAAATGGAATGAAACGCAGAGTGTGTGTGCTAACAACAAATTTTTTTTACCAGTCTTTTGTTAGTGTGAATGCACAACAATGCATAGATTATGGGTTGACTATTTTTTTGTAATACATGACAAATTTTATGGGTTGACCATTTTTTTGTAATACATGACAAATTTTTTTTACAGGAATCTTTTGTTAGTGTGAATGCACAACAGTGCATAGATTATGGGTTGACCATTTTTTTGTAATACATGGTGAAGCGTAGCAGCGTATGAAAAGATGGGCTAATGAAGAAAATCTCTTACACAGAGGTATCAAAATTATTAATGCACAACAGTGTAGGTGTAATGTTTTTTTTGTTGAGAGATTGAAATGGAATGTGAATGTGTAGCAGCACACATGTAAATTTTTGGTTGCTCGTTGAATATGTTCTGAGAATATATGCAAATATATGCAGAAGCATAGAAGGCAGAGTATGTAATTTTCTTTTGGTTGAAATGTAATGTAAGGAATTACATTTACGGCATAGAAGGCAGAGTATGTAATTTTCTGTTGGTTGAAATGTAATGTAAGGAATTACATTTACAGCAGTAAATGTAAGATTGTTTTGCAAGAAGGCAGAGTATGTAATTTTCTTTTGGTTGAAATGTAATGTAAGGAATTACATTTACAGTAGTAAATGTAAGATTGTTTTTTTATTACAACCGCATATGTAAAAGTCTGTTTTTACAGCGGTAAAGGTAAATGAGATTTTTACACACAAATCTTAGGAGGAGACAGAGTAACTTTTGTTGTTGAATTTTTTTTAGTGAATCCCTCTGAGTGAAAGAGGATGAATCTTGTATCAAGAATTTTGTTTTAATGAATACAAAGATATTGTGGGTGTATGTAATGCTCTGCTCAGAAATATTTGAAGGTTCCCTGTGTTAAAGATAATCGAGAAAAACAAAGCATTGTGTTTGTGTGCAGTTTATTTTGTTTTTAGGATTTTACCAGAAAAATCCCCAACAGAACCGCGGTGAAATATGAAAATAAATTGTTCCAGGCATAAGAAAATTAGTTCGTGTTTTCTCGGGCCTTCGCTTGGCTTCTCGACAGAGATTTAGTTATATGCTTCACGTACTACTGAGATTTAGTTCCATGCCTGACGTCAAGGAAAAACGCAGAGACTAACTTAAAATCAAGAGTTAGGTCCAGCGGATAGGACATGAGACCATTCCGAAACGAAAATACCTTCTTTCCTCTGGGCTTCGCTGTCAATCCCTTTTGACGGAGTTGAATTTTATCACTGGTGGGTCTTGAAGAATTACACCGAACACAAACGGAAATTCCAGTTATATCCACAGGGGAACTTCAAGTTGCAGAGAACGAATTATTTTCAAAGAAAATATACACATAGCGGATTTTAGTGGGACTCACTAAGCTCACCTCTGGGACCTCTCTAACTCTGACCACTTAATTAAACTTTGGAAGACTATTTACATAAGATTGTACAACTAGCTTTCTTGCCTGGAATAATTGTAAGATTTTGAGAAACAGTGATCTAGATTTGCAAAACAATAAACAAGCTTGCAAGAGAAGGAAGGAAGCAAGCAAGAATTGAGAAAAGAATGAAATCCATTTATTCTACAATATTGGTTTAGAATATATAGATAAAAGCAACTAAGTTAAGCTTAAGCTTAGTTGTGCATGCAATAACTAAAGCTAACTAAAGCTTGTACATGCAAGCAATAAGTTAACTCAAGCAATAAGTTAACTGAAGCTAATCTAGGTGCATGAACACTTAACACAGTTAGTCTAAGTGCATGTACACCAACACCCCCCCTTAAGCATAACTTAGGTGAGTGTGATGCAAAATGAATGAGTCCCGGCAACACGGCCATTTTAAGTACCCATATACAATGCATAAAAATGAGGAAAGAGGGAAAACCCAGTGGGAAGAAAACCCCCCTCAAAAGATATAATGCATAAAAAAAGTTCGAGGAAAGAGAATCAGAACTCGAGAAAGCCAAGCAAGATAACCCCTATCCTGGGCTAAATAGGATATTTTCCTTTGGCAAATCCAGGTCCACGCTACCACAAAGGAGCTCATTGGCCGGCATTGGATCTTGGCTTTGGGCGGGGTCGCCTAAGTCCCTGACGCGCATGTACAATTCTTGAGTCAGATATCGTATCAAGCCATCCTCACACGTCAGATTCCACATGCCCACGTTGTCCAGTTCAAACACAATTGTCCACGAGTACGGATACACCTGTGTTGTGGAGCGAGCAACTGCATCATTCAGGTTGTATGTGGATTGCTTGGTGCTGTCCCATATGCCGCTATCCATTCCAATGACGAAGAAAGCGTAACCATCGACTTGCCAGGTCTGAATAGCATTCTTTGTGTTCGGAAATATTATCTCAGTAAACGCTTTATTAATCGCATCGATGACGTCCGTGATTTTCCGGTACAAGTTGGCCTGGATTGTCTGGTCCGTCGCCAAGTGCGCCATTGCCCATTCCAGTGCGGCCGCCGTGGTATCGGTGCCTCCATTGAGAAACTCCGAGCAGAGACTCACGAGCTCCTTGTCAGTCAGCTGCTGACGGCCGCCAGCGTCCAATTCCAGCGAGAACAACGTATCAACGTACGCCGCCTTGGCTCGTGAGCTCCCCTCTGTGAGCTGACGCTGCCGTTTAATCTCCGTCATCTGCAGGCGTCGCAGCTTCTTAGGCTGGAAATTAGGCGCATTACTATTCATGCCTCGGCGCGGAAGCTGTGAGAGTGTAGCAGATTTGATCCCCTGACGTCTGGTACCATGAGAACTCACTTTCCTCTGAAAATTAATAAATTTCCACAGCTTATTGCTCTTACAATCTACTGCAGCGGAGGTGCCGCTAGACTTAGATAAATTCTCGATTGGTCCAGGGATCGAGTCTGCTACTGCCTTTTTCTGCCGGCTCTCTTGTGCTTTGGGCTGCTCGATCACAGGCGTTTTGGAATCTTTAGAATGACTTCTTTGGATAGGGTTTAGCGAAACCTTGCGGCCATTTGAGTGAAAAGCAAGCGTCTTTGATAACTTAAATGCCTTGGTGATTCGAAACCACGACCGGTTATCCGACTTTTTCGCGGAAGCCTCGTCTTTTTGTTGAGTACAAACTTCAAGTTTGCGTGAGTTCACCAAAATTTTGGGATCGAGTGACTCGACCTTCATCTCTACTGCATCGAATCCCAGTGATTTCTCCTTTTTGGTGGCCTGCCGATCTCTGGATATTGATTTTCCGACAGGTAACAGAATTATAGGAACGAATTCTCCGTCTCGGGAAATAGAAACAATCCTTACCAAAGGTCTCGATTTCCCGCCGTTAGGGCAAGTAGGACAAATCTCTACACCGTAATTTGAGAAATCGCCTGCTTTTGAAGACTGATTTTTGCTTTTCTGTTTTATACGCGTTTTGAACCTCGGCCACAAAGATTCCGACTGAGATGCCACTTTGCTCGCCTCGGCTCCCATGGCAGAGCCGAAGCAACTAGAACTGCAATTGGCACCCATGATAGAGATGTTGAAGTTCGTCAGGGCATCGGCGCCGCGGAACTTCACGGCAGCCCTGTCGGAAGCCCTGGCGGCGTCTTTTTCCTGGTTGAAGGCGCCAAGCCACACACGCTGATGCTTCTCATAAGTCTGCGCGCCCCAACGCCCGTTGCCCTGCATGTAGACATAGTAGGGGTAGACATTGAGCATCAGGTAGGAATTTGTGTCGCGCAGGAAGGCCAGCAGCGGTATCATCACGTTGTTCCAGGAGGAGTTGTGGTAGTAATCCGCAGCTTCGATGCGCAGGTAATGCTGCTGCTCCGACGCCTGGCTACAAGATGGCTCCAGATTGCTATAACACCCCTGCGTCACGTCCAGGTTTTGGATCTCGTTAAATTGATCCGGAGTCCCGTAGCCAGGGCAGCTGCACTGCCCAGTGTCACAGATGCCATAAGGCCCGCAGGCTTTGGGCAGAAGGCAATTCTTATTTGATGGGTCCAGTGCGAAATCCGTGCTCCAATTTGTGGCATTCGTTTGTCCCGGCATGGGAGTGAGTCGAAACTCCGCTCCGACAAGCAAGCCAATGGAGCCATGCGACCAGGGCACTGCATGGAAGAGGTCAGAGTACTCATTATCAGCAGTGACCCTCACCAGAGACCCATCAGGCAAGACGAGTTCATAGGCAACGCATGTATCGGAAAAGAGGCCTGGCGGGTGGCTGCTGCACTCGATGTCGTAGCCATTGATGACCCCGCCCACGGTGAGATCATCGAGCTCGGGGAGCACCTGGGGCGCCATGCCCAGAGGCAGCACGGCGGCACTAACCTCTGACATGCAAACCATGGTCTCATCAAGGATATCACTCCTGCTGCACCATTTTTGTGTTGAAGGTGGTCGAGAATCCTCTGAACTACGTGCAGAAGTATGATCTCGATGTTCAACAACTGGTGGTCTAACAGGGGTCACAGGAAGAGACTCATCGTCATCAGAATGCTGGTATGAAGTTTCATCTCCATACTCATCAATGAGTGGTGATGGAAACTTGGTAACAAGTTCATCTACTGGTGCATGCGAAATATCTTCGTCAAAGTGACCAAGAGAAAAGAGAAAAGATTGCCATATTTCATCCTGTTTTCCAAACAATCCTTCCAAAATTTTCCATACCTCATTTGGAGTTGAACATGATTCAACATGAAATAGCAGTTCCGGAGAAATAGATAAACATAGGATGCCGAAGGCCTCGTCCATGCGATTGAAATATCTTGATTTCTCTATTGCCGATGTTGGTTCAACTTCCGTTTCCATGGTTATTCGAAATAAGCCTCTAATTCTGAGATGAAATTGAATCTTTGGCTTCCATTCGAAATAATTATATGGAGTGAGAATTGCCGATTGTGGAAACTCCAATTGAGACTCCATTCTTTGTTGTTGCTTCAATCTTCTCAACCTGCAAATAAAATTGCTTGTGCACTGATTACAAATCCCTGTGCTCTGATACCATGTAAGATTTTGAGAAACAGTGATCTAGATTTGCAAAACAATAAACAAGCTTGCAAGAGAAGGAAGGAAGCAAGCAAGAATTGAGAAAAGAATGAAATCCATTTATTCTACAATATTGGTTTAGAATATATAGATAAAAGCAACTAAGTTAAGCTTAAGCTTAGTTGTGCATGCAATAACTAAAGCTAACTAAAGCTTGTACATGCAAGCAATAAGTTAACTCAAGCAATAAGTTAACTGAAGCTAATCTAGGTGCATGAACACTTAACACAGTTAGTCTAAGTGCATGTACACCAACAAATCTTACAATAATATATCTAAAAAAATCTAGCTACCAGAGCTT
>APFE030279677.1:4746-19133 GCA_000404065.3 Pinus taeda
TTAATAAAACCCATGGTATTGATCCATGGTATTGCATGTATGAGTCATATATAAAGGATAGAGACTCCCTGCGAGGAGGATCGTGTCTTATTTTTGAATCGAGCTATGCTCTATTGGAGGTTTCCCCCTCGAAGAGGCCAGTGAACATTTCTTTCTAAATAATAAAATATTTGTTGTTGACTCTCACTATTCTATGTTCTGGGTATCTTTCTTCGCATATTCTGTATTTGGGTATCTTTTTGCAGGTTAAGAGCATAAAAAGTGTTATCAGAGCACTTTCCAGGGCCGGTGGGATCTGCATTTCTTAGCAAAAAAGAAGATTTTGGCTAGAGACGTGTTCCAGCATCTTTAAACCACGAGATCTGTCGTTGAGCGCATAAACCTGCGGATTTGGGGAGGCATGCACGCAGGAAATACAAGAGGTGGTCATGCTTGTTGGACTCCCTTGTAACCCCTATGGGTGCCCCTTCGAGTAGTAGTGCATTAGATAGAACTGCGTACGAACTGTCTTCCACGTACCTTCTAGGTATATCGAAAGCCCCCTAGCTCCTCTGCAACCTAGCCATAGATAAACCGTCAGTCGTCTTGCTACTACAGTACACCGAGAACAGCACTCGGAGAGATTACTCGCCCATGTGATAGGGTAGTCGAGTTGTACGGCTAAGGGTACGGTTGATCCTCCTTAGTTAGAGCCCTGAAACATTGGGCCAAGTACTACTGTCAAACCCTTATGTATATTGCGATCTGTAGCACCTGACACTCCTCGAGACCATAGTTCCCTTTTCTATCTTGGGATCACGGCCAGATCCGCTCGTGCAAAGGGGTGCAGCAACAACAGACATCAGTCTGATCTATTAGATCCATCAAATGCGCAGTAACAATCTGTTCCACTGCTCAGAGCTATCCGATCCTCCATTCAGATCTGTCAGATCCACCTGATATGAGTAGTTGTGTGGGATTCCTATACCGGAGCAGCATTTTCATAGAACTTTTGACAGCATTGACATTTTGAGGATTTGGCGACTACAGTATTCCTAAGTCTGAGATCTCCCAGGGTGCTTATTGGTGATCTATCTGAGATCTGAGATCTTCCAAGAAGCACCCTATTCCTAAGTCTGAGATCTCCAATAAGCGCCCCGGTAGATCTCAGACTTAGGAATACTCCTTCCTTAGGAATACTCCTTGTGCTCTGATACCACAAGGAAGGAGTATTCCTAAGGAAGGATGGAGGCACAATGAAATGTGAAGGTCACTATGAAAATGTCAAACTTCAAATGGGGGATTATCAGTTGAAGACCCACATGTTTGCAATACACATGGGTGGGTGCGACATTGTCCTCGGGGCTAAATGGCTTCGCACTCTTGGGCCAATCACAATGGATTTCCACGAGTTATATATGAGTTTTAAGTAGAACAACTCCACACATTCCCTCCGTGGACTCCAAGCAGGAGCCCCCTCTATCATCAGCTCACATAGGATGGAAAAATTAATAAAAAAGGGCCATCATGGAGTTATAGCTCAATTTAATGCCATCCAGGCAGTTGAAACCAAGTCTCTGCCGATTCATCCTGAGATGCAACGGATTTTAAATAACCATATGCCAGTCTTTGACAAGCCTCATGGGCTTCCACCCTCGAGAGGGGAACATGATCATAGCATCACCTTGGTTCCTGGGTACCAACCCCCAAATGTGCGCCCATACAGATATATGTTCACCCAAAAGAATGAAATAGAAAAAATAATCAAGGAACTTTTGGGAGCAGGTGTCATACGTCCCAGCATTAGTCCTTATTCATCACCGGTGGTCATAGTACTCAAGAAAGATGGGGAATGGTGGATGTGTCCAGACTTCAAGGCCCTCAATAATTTGACAGTCAAAGATAAATTTCCCATCCCGATGGTTGATGATTTGCTGGATGAACTCAATGGGGCTTAATTCTTCACTAAGTTGGATCTTCGCTCAGGCTACCACCAAATTCGCATGAAGGAAGTCAACATTCCAAAGACTGCTTTCCGAACTCATGAAGGCCATTATGAGTTCTTGGTCATGCCATTTGGTCTTTGTAATGCCCCAACTACTTTTCAGCGCCTTATGAACCATCTTCTCAAACCATATCTCAGGAAATTCATTCTTATCTTCTTCGATGACATCCTCATCTATAGTTGCACTTGGGTCGCACATCTTCAGCATGTAGATCTACCCTTGCAACTGCTCCGCAAGCATAAATTATTTGTTAAGATGTCCAAGTGTTCGTTTGATATGGAAGAAGTTGAGTATTTGGGCCACATTGTGGGGCGTGCAGGTGTCAAGGTGGACCCCAAAAAGATCCAGGCAATGCAGGATTGGCCTCAACCTAAGACCTTGAAGAGCCTGAGAGGATTTTTGGGTCTCACAGGCTATTATTGCAAATTCGTCCGTAATTATGAGTCATATATAAAGGATAGAGACTCCCTGCGAGGAGGATCATGTCTTATTTTTAATCGAGCTCTGCTTTATTGGAGGTTGCCCCCTGGAAGAGGCCAGTGAAGATTGCTTTCTGAATAATAAAATATTTGTTTTTGACTCTCACTAATCTATGTTCTGGGTATCTTTCTTCGCATATTATGTATTTGGGTATCTTTTTGCAGGTTAAGAGCATAACATAAGGTCACCAAGGAAGTTGAATCTCTTATAGTGGCCTCTCTCGCTGCATGTTTACCCCGACTGGCTAGTTGCTTGGGTGGATATGGGAGGATGGGGTGTTACATATTGGTATTAGAGCGTGGTTGCACTCTCCTTGGGTGAATGTGTTGATCATGCATGCATGCCAATTGTATGTGTGTCTCTTACACTTGCATTCCACGTTCTCATTGCATTGCATAATTATTGATCATGGTTGTAGTTAGGTTATGATGAGGAAATTGATGTTGATTTTGTGGAATGCATCGCCAAGAGCATATGATTACTTACATGATTATATGCAGCTTGATTACATCCTTGTATGTTAAGTTGCAATCTTAGTTGTTTGATTACATGTATCAGTCTCATTGGTTGGTTACAATAATTGATCGTTTATGCTTGACCACTTGTGTTAGTGCATATGTGTAGTTGATTAGGCATTGCTTATGCATGTTGATAGTTGCATGTGGAAATGTGTAAATTGGATTAATGGTTGTTGTCATGCATGAGGTCATAGCATGCATTCTTGATATGGCTTTGCATTGATGACTAGACTCTAACTAGAATGATGTTATGCATTGATGCACTTATTCGAAATATGTCTATATGTTGTTACAATTATGTTATAGATGTATCATGTTGATTTGATGATGTTGCAGATAAGGTATACTCCTTGAATTATGCTAAGGTGTGTTGGATTATTTTGATTTGGTTTAGTTGACATAGTATGCCTTGCAGGAAAGAGATCGAATGGCTAGAAAGTTGGTAGAATACATAGAATATCCCTATGAATCAGATGGGCAGTGTGTTGTGGGGAAATCTTCTGATTCGGAAGACACATTGAGAATCATGAAGGAAGAAATAAGGAGTTACAAAGCATAAAATGACAAAATCATGCAATCACAAGAGAAATAAGAAGAGGTGAATGTGATACTACTTCAGATTTTGTCATAATTACAGCAACAAGGGCCACTTTGGATCATCCATGGATAGGAGGACATAACTCATGGGGAATATGGGAGTAGTCTCCTAGTAGACGTGAGTTGGATAGATATGACACGGTGAGAGATGGTAGGTTGTTAGACACTCTGGATAGGAGAGGTGATAAACACAGGTACTATTCTAGTTCTGGTTCTAACAGGCATCATGATCGTCGTCATTATCATCCTTACAGGAAGAGTGATAGGGGATACTTTCCAAATGAGTTTAAGAAGTCAAATCCACCTACCTTTGATGGAGATATGAAGAAATCACATGATGCAAAGGCATGGTTGCTTGGTGTGAAGAAATTCTTTCCATTGCATGATTATTCAAAAAACATGAAAGCAAAGATAGCCACTTTCAGTGTCAAACGTAAAGTGGATATTTGGTGGGAAGATGTGAAGAAAGTCAAAGGGATACATGCGGAAGATTTGACTTGGAATGCATTCAAGAGGCTCTTCAAGAAGAAGTACTTGTCAGAAAGGTACTATGATTACAGGGCTAAGGATTTTTATGAGTTGTGGATGGGTTCAATGACAGATGATCAATATACTAGCAAGTTTTTGGAGTTGTTGAGATATGTACCTTACCTTAGGGAGGAGAAGGCCAAGGTTTAGAGATCCATCAATTGACTTCCAGTACCATACAGAGACTGGATTGATTTCAATGAACCTAGATCATTGGAGGAGGCCATCTGAAAGTTGAAACATTGTTATGAGCAGTCAAAGCACAAAGTTGAGCCTAAGCAAGACTTGAAAATAAATGAGAAAGATAAATGAAAATGGCCACCAAAGAGAGGAAGATTTCAATATGAAAGTGAGAAAGAAAATGCAGTCCCTTACAAGAAGTTCAATACAGTTGAGAAAAGACATGGAGAGAAGCAAGCTAGAGGCGGTGGTAGTGAACCATTGCAATGTTGGATATGTGGTAAGGATCATTGTAAGAGAGATTGTCCATAGTATCAGAGTGGTGGTAGACCAAATATCTATAGTGCTCAGGAGGTGCATACAGTTGATGATGTTGGTCATAGCATTTCTCAGATCTGTGCAGTTATGGTCAATAGGCAGGTGGATCATCAAGCATCGATCATTGAGATGGACGGTAAGCTTTGTGATCAAGTTGTTTCTATTTTGATTGATCCTGGATCTAACTATAGTTATATTAATCCTAACCTAGTGGATAAGTGTGGTTTGAGAAAATAAGTGCATGCAGAATCCTAGTTGGTACAGTTGGCTATAGGTACAAAGAAGCGAGTTCACCATTGGGTAAGAGCTTGTGCATTTGAGTTAAAAGGTCTACCTACAGCATCACACTTGAATGTATTGCCATTGGGATCATATAGTATGCTTTTTGGTATGGACTGGCTATACCTTCAAAGAACCAAAGTGGATTCCTTCGACAAGGCCATTAAGTGTGTGGATGATAATGAGGGAAGAAGACTTTGTAGGGGAAGAAGAAGCCTACATCAGTGAGGATGGTTACCGCTATGTAGGCTAATCATAGTTGCAGAAAAGGTTGTGTGATGTTGCAATGCACATTTCTAGTGATAAAGATAATGAAGTAGAGGATGCAGATGTGTTGAGAAGATACTCAGTTCTATAGTAGTTTCAAGATGTATTCCTTGAGGACAGTATAGAGTTTCCACCTCACAGGGAGGTAGAATTTTCTATTGAGTTGATGCCAGGGGTAGCTCTGACATCAAAAGAACCTTACAGGACGAACACACCTGAGTTGATAGAGTTGAGGTTGCAGTTAAAGGAGATGCTTGACAAGGGATACATTAGGCCAAGTGTATCGCCTCGGGGTGCACTATTGTTGTTCATAAAGAAGAAAGATGGTACTCTTAGATTGTGCATTGATTATAGGCAGTTGAACAAGGTAACGATCAAGAACAGGAACCCATTATCGAGGATTGATGATTTGTTTGATCAGTTGAAGGGAGCAGCAGTGTTCTCTAAGATCGACTTGAGATCGGGATACCATCAGGTATGCATCAAGGAAGAGGATATATTCAAGACTGCATTCAGGACCAAATATGGGCATTATGAGTTTGTTGTTGTTCCATTCGATTTAACTAATGCTTCATCTACATTCATGTGTTAGATGAATAGTGTCTTGCATCCTTATCTAGACAAGTTTGTCTTGCATCTTTATCTGGCAAGACAACAGGATGAAAAATACATGGAGATCATGCACATTTTATAGCATAGTACAAGTACAAGCATAGGCACAGGTTCAAGTATAGGTACAAGTGATCAAGATGCAGATTATCATCTCACGGCATATGGTTTGGTGAGATTTAGGGATAGGATATATGTGACGAATTTAAGTGAGCTCAAGAAGCTTATCTTGAGGGAGTTTCATGCCAAGCCATACTCAGGTCATCTAGGATATCAGAAAATGTTGATGGCAGTGAAGAAGTTATACTATTGGCAGAATCAGAAGAAGGAAGTGGCAGAGTTCGTGGCTAGATGCTTATATTGTCACCAGGTAAAGGCAGAATGCAAGCATCCAGGTAGTCTACTACAGCCTATAGCGATTCTGGAATGGAAATGGGAGGTCATTTCCATGGATTTCACCATAGGTATTCCAAGGATGGTGAGGAAGCATGATTCTATTATGGTCATGGTTGACAGGTTGAGCAAGGTATCTCACTTAATTACAGTGAAGACTAAATATTCAATCAGTGAGGTAGCACAAGTGTTCATCAGAGAGATAGTAATATTTTGTGGTGTTCCGAAGAATATTGTATCGGACAGGGATAAAAATTTTACTTCAAAGTTTTGGAAGGAGATATTTGCAAGCTTGGTTATAGAGGTTGCCTTCAGTACAACTTATCATCTACAGACAAATGGACAGACAAAGAGGATCAACAAGATCTTAGAGGATATGTTGAGGATGTATGTGATGCACTAGTAGAGGAAATGGGAGTATCTTCCATTGGTTGAGTTCGCATACAACAATGGTTGTCATGAGTCATTGAGGACGAATCCTTTCAAGGCATTGTATGGATGGAGTTGTAACACTCCCATCAACTAGAGTGATCCAGTGAATAGGGTACTTATTAGACGGGATATGTTGGTAGACATGGAGCAGGAAATGCAGGTTATAAAGAAGAATCTAAAGGCAGAATAAGATAGACAAAAGAGTTATGTGGATCAGTACAGGGTATTCAAGAAGTTTCAGGTTTGGGAGCATGTGTTGTGCATGGAATCCCCCCACAGCAGGTTTTTGGGGCTCAAAGCCCAAGTCTTGGTCAGAGATGTTGTAAAACTCCATGAGTTGTGGGCGCGGAGTGCGAAGTGTACAATTGAGTCACAGGGTTGTCTGCCCGAAACATCGCATTGTAAAATAATGTAAATTTAGCCTACCCATGGTCCGCGGACCATGGGATTGTATAAATAGAGCGAGGCTCTAAGTTGTAAAGTCAGTTAAGAAGTGATGGATAGGGAGAATAGCGAAGGAATGGTTCAAGCTTAGAGTAGAATTCTAACTGTCTTGGGTTGTAGTAGTAGGAAGAGGCTCTGCTGCTGAGTGGGCAAAGGCCTAGTAGATTCTGCAACTAAGCGTACGGACCCCTGCAGCTGACTGCACAAGGTGGAGTCGAGTCTGTAATCATGACAGAAAGCTAATAAAGAGAAGTTTATCCAAATTTTGTGTAATTGTTGTGCATTATCTTCTTTATGTTTATACTCGTTTATGTATTGCACGCACTGATATGATTATTGATTATGCTATAATAACCATAAATCTCACACACACAAGTTAAGTAATCGTTTAAATAGCAAGGAATTTGGGTATTATACAGGTTGCACCCCGAGTAGGGCTGCACAGAAGCCACACCACAGGTCACGAAGGGATTACAAGGGTGCACAACGAAAAGTCAAACCGCGAACCTCCAGAAGCCCATCATACATCCCAAGGGTGCGGAAACCTGGTTCTAGCACCCTCCCATACTACTTCAAGTGAGACCTCAATCCATGCTCCATGGGTTGTTGTTGAAAGGGCTAGTAGTACCAGGATTTGCTTGGCTAAATCACCTCTAAACCTAGGTTAGGCCCCACTAAGCCAACAAATGGTTCCATTGCCGGGACCGAGATTTGCATAAACGATGTCTGATGTCGTGCCACTAGAACCCTACAAAGAAAGAAATTGAAGAGTGGTTCGACAAGAAGATTCACGAGTTTGCAGCACAGCAAAACAGAAACCCACGAGTATCTAAGGAGCAATGGCTGGATCGCTACTTGTACATTGAAATCCACGAAATTTTCTTTGCATCTTTTCCATCTGAGTTGTATTAGTGGATCACAAAGTTAGCAAATAGCCAGGGAAGGTGTAGGCTCGACAAACCAATAGTGTGGACTCCGGAACTAGTGTGCAAACTAGAAGCCTCAGAAGATAAGATAGCGCGAGTTGTGGACCACTAGCTCGACCGAATAATTGGAGGATTTATCACTAAGTTTTTGGTAGACATGACCATCAGCTATAGTGAGGCAGAGCGATGTTTTCTCAAGGGACCGTGAGGTAAGTATGTTAAATCTTTGAACACTTGGATTAAGATACTATTATGTGAAAAGCGGGTTATGCGAATAGATTAATGTTTGGGACTATGCGAAGCAGAAAGATCTACAGAAGCAGAAGCAGTGAAGAATTATAAAACAGTCCCTTAATTTCACCCTCGCGGGAGAGCGACGACGAGCTCGCGAAGGTTTCTCCGAGAAACGCGGTCAATTTGATAAGGCAGCGAATTCCACGTTTACCGCCTCCACCCACACCGCCACCCGCTTCACCCCCATCACCTCCATCTCCACCCACTCCACCTCCGCCACCTCCACAGTTCAGTATGGCAAGCGCAATCAAACTACCAGTATTCAGAGGAGTAGCAAATGAAGATCCGGACCAATTCTGGTTCGTGGTAAGATGAGTGTGGGAAGCACAGGGCGTCGTGGATGATAATATTAAAAAGGCTACGCTGGTGAGCACGCTATAGGATCGCAAATTAACGTGGTATATCAAGCATTCTAATGACCACTTGAACGCAAGAATTGTAGAGATCCAAATCGCGTTGAACGGGGACTTTCGCAAGCCAAAATCAGAGACGCAATCAATCATCGGGTTTAAAGAAATCGCGATGCTCCCAAGCGAGACCCCTTAGGATCTGGACCAAAGGTTGAAAATTAAGATCCACGAAGCCAACATAATGTTAATGGATGCACAGCATCGCGCATGGTTTTTGGCCTCGCTTACGCCACACTTAAGGACAGCGTTGTCACAGCAAAAACTTTCCACCCAGGCCAAAGCATTGGAGGATGCAATGAGGTTGCATGAAACCCCTATACAAGACCCTAGATTGGGATTCCAACAGATCAACATGCAGCTACAAAATCTGTGTCTTGAAATGCAGAGTTTGAAATAGGATAGGGCACTTAGGCTAGAGGCGCGCAAGGAAGTATGGTGCATAAAATGCAAGGGCCAGGGCCACGACAAAGATCATTGTCCAGTGTTCATGAACTATTTGGTAGGAGGAGGGCTAATGCCATTAAGTCTGGAGGTACAGGTGGGGCCAACCGCAGTGTCTACATTATGGTGTGTGATCTAACTGATAGGAGGATAACATACCACGGAAAATTGTCATATGTTGCAGAAGTATACGCATATGTCCCAGCAGTTGTTTTGTAATTTCTGCAGGTCGGTAGTCCATGACGAACGCACCTGCCAAAGCTATGAACTAATGATCGATCAGACTCCTACCTATAGGGTGCAGGCCGAAACACGAGCCCTCGACCCAAATGAAGGGATGGCGCACGCTAGGTTACAGGGGTACGGTTGGGATCAAGGTGGAATGGGACCAGGAAGGGGTCGCGGCCAGATAATTTGTTATAATTGCAGAGGGCCAGGGCATTATGCCCATGATTGTACAAACCCGATTAGGATATCATGTTGGTACTGTAATCAGTTTGATGATGAGGCGGAATATTTCCCTTCGCTCATAGCGAAGATGCGCAAAAAAGGGGTACTTCAGCCCCCTCCGACCCAGAATTTACAAATGATGAGTTTTGAACCACGCAAAGAAGACCCAAATGTAAACATGATGCTCAGGAGCGATGTGACAACAGGAGATGATAAAGGGAAGTAGCCAGAAGAAAGCATGTGGGCTCGCAAGGCTCCTACAAAGGAACCTGAGTTTGATTTAGAACGCGCGAAGGAGACATTCATGGAAGCTAAGAAGAGCTTCACGGAGGTGTTATACGGGAATAGTGTCCACATGGATGCTGCTATTCCCACTAAGATGGGTGGCTATCTTAGAAAAAAACAATCAAAGTCTACTATTGATTCCTTTGATGAAAATAAATGAGAGGAGAACCAAGAGGGCCAACCTAAGTCTTGCGCTCGATTTCCTCTCCTTCTTGATAGAGTTTTTCTGCTTGCTCTTTGTCTGCTCAGCTTCAAAAGGACCTGTAGAATCACAGCAACATACTACTATGCAATAAACAAGGATCTAAGTTCATAAATAATGCAGGACCAGATGTGCATTAACCATATACAAGCATATATAAACAAATACATAAGAATATGGAAGGAAACAAGAATAGCTTTATTCAGATAAAAAGTAGCAAGAGGATTACAACCATGAGCAGCTCTGGCCCAGCATCATCCTCCAGCTAAAAAGCCCTTCTTCACCTCAAGCAAAGCAAAATCACCAAACACTGTGAATATACACCAGAATACCAACAACACTTCTCTATAAGTTACAAAATTCCGGCCTCTGGATCTCTATGATGAGGGATCCATATATAGATGATTACAGAGAGGTGAGACATCTTTTGGGATCTTGATTAGTGTCCTCTCTCTGATAGTTACTGCTTCCACTTGGAGAATGATGATCTCTTACTCATCCCTGGTCGAAAATGGAGTGGCAAGTGTTAGAGGGGAAGTTTCTGGAAGATTCCATGATCTTCCACCTCGCATTTTTGTCCCTACCATTTGTCCATTCCCGACCATCGCACCCTAAAGAGGAGCAAAACAGTATGCATCACACCCTATACATTAGGAAGGTGATATGCATCGTACCCTCTGCATTGAGCTTTCAATATGGTCCAGTTTTGACCATTTATGAGCAGTTTTCAGTGGAGAACTTCTGGGAGATGATGTAATCAGTTGACCTTGTTCCTTTAGGTAGTGAAGCTACACTTTTAGGGACTTAAGAGCCCTCAGTTTATGGACATTTGTGATTGGGGGTTGAAGTGCCCAAAAATGTCTATAACAGTTGCCCCCTAAAGCATGAGGTCGTTAATCTTTTTTGATGTCGGGTGAAATGCTTTACTATGAGGATATGAAGTTTTTCTGAACTGGGAGGTGACCTGTAATAAGATACAATACAATACATTATTTGAAAACATTTTTTTTTCATGATCTAGCTGAGGCGGGCATTCCCATGCTCAGCTTTATAAACTCATTTTCATGTACATAGGACAGACGATCGTCTGTGTGACAGACTGATGATATGGACACATCATCCTTTGATTTGGATGATCATCTGATCGGCAATGATGTACACTCGATGTTCTTATATTCCTGAATATATCGCAACCCGAATGGATGAAACTAGATCCAGGGTCTTCAAACTCGGCCAATCTTCACTCTGAGTACAAGTCGATCCATGTGAAAAATGTTTTGGAGTCGAACATGGAAAGACATCGCTTGATTACTAGCCAATGATGTAAGTTGTTAACAGGTGCGAGAGGAATCACCAATAATGACAATGACCCTCAAGGCATTACAGTACAATTCACATGGTGTGAAAAGGGACTTGGCATTGAACACCACGTAAAATTTCTCGGTCGAAGGCCATTGATGTAAACCTGTCACCGAAAGTGAGAAACTTGCCATTGAGGCATGCAAGCTTCAAAGTACTGAAAGGGTTGTTCCTAAGTCAACTTCTTGGATAATGAGCTGAGGTCGACAAGAAGCAACCTGTCGCAGGAGGGCCTTAATGGATCTCACATCAACGACACGGAACGAAGCAAATGATTTTGGAGGTGAAAAAAAACTGATGATATAGGGTTCAGGCTAGCGGTCATGAAGGAATGAAGCATGAATGTATTGCAGTGGGTGAGACTCAGGTGAATTGTCTGAATGACTTCTCTTGAACATATCGGTGACACTGACGATGGATTGGTAGCGTTAACCCCAGAGATGGATGGTGTGACGGACCAATGGTGAAGACCAGTGAAAGGAACAACCCAACCCGGCATGGATGCGGAAGGAAAGTGTCATGTTCAAGAGCGACTTGCTACCAATAAAGTTTCTTCTTGTTTTCTTCCCAATTTTCCCCGGTCATTGCTAACCAGTACCTCTTTATTTTTGTCAAGCTTGAGGAGGATAACATATGCTTGTTCTATAATCCGCCCTTCGGGTGAACCTGTCGCTATATTTTAGTGAGCCTAGTGAGAGTGAAACTCGTTCTCGTCCTGTTGGATGAGTTTGTCGCTATTTAGTTTTAACGAGTTTAACGACAAAGATAACTCGGTCTCTTTCAATTTTAGAGAGTCTAAAAGAAACGGAAAGAAAAATCCGAAGAGTCGTTTTTGTTGTATAATCCCTTAAGTCCAAAAAAGCGTAAAATAATACAAAAGGGATGAATTTTCGATAGTTTTAACGAGCCGAACAAGACAAGCGCTCGATGTTTTTGTGTAATAATCCCTCAGGTCCAAAAAGATTAAAATCTAGAGGAGGGATAGTACTTACGATGCCTTTTAACGAGCTGGAGAGGCCAATCGCTCGGAAATCTTTTCATATTTTACGATTCACGTGAAAAGAGCTTAGAGAAGACTCATTTTCAAGGAACAAGTGATGGTTTCTGGTAGCAGCTGATTCCAGATAAGATTTGGAATTTTCCAATCACGGCAGTGTTACAAGGATGGCTAGCAGAAGCACTCTTCACAGATGTTCCTCGAAGGGGTAAACAATCATATGGAGGTGAATGATCGGCTAAAAACAGAGTGGAGGTGATGGCGAGAACACGACCAAGGCTCAAAAGCTGGCGATAAGGCATTCACAACGATTATTTACCTATTCATTTTTTAATGAGCTTAAACGCGGGGAGAAACACTTGCTCATGAATTATGTTTATTTTTTAACGAGCTTGAACTATGCGCTAAAACTGCTCGTGGAGAGTTTATTTTCTAACAAGCTTGAACTCTGTGACAACATTGCTCACCAGTCGTGTGATAAAAATGTCTCATTCAAGATGCTATTTTGAAGTGGCTTACATCTCTAAAGCTTTGGCACGGATCCTTTCTTTATGCAAGTTAGGAAACGACTAGCCTTACAGGTTTAAAGTGTTAGAGGTCCTAAAAATTTAAAAAATAAATAGCCACTCTTCACTTGCATGCAGAAAGGTTTGCATTCCCCCAAGTATAGTGAAAAATTTCCAGGTTACCAAGAAAGTTCTATAAGCGCAGCAAATAAAATTCTTTCTCGACGGTGTCTATTGAAACAGACAAAGGGGAGCGGAGTCACTCGGCATAACCTTAACGAAGGTATCTTATTCCAGTCTGTTCCCATTTTCCTGTGAGGATGGGTTCGCCAGACTAGTCATATATCCTTCGCGGAAATCAACCCTATACCCAAGGTTTCCCTGCCAAAACAGACCAGGGTACATGCCCCCTGGGTTTCAGTCACATCTTCCTGAATCACTCGCTCTCATCAAGTGGATGGACTGGAGACCGAAGAGACATTTCTTGCATGAAAAGACCATTCAGGGATGGCATTTGACTATTCGCGATGTGTGAACCGGGGAATGACATTTGGTCTATGAGCTTGACCATTCTACCTTCGTGCGGAAAACACATTACTCTAAAGAGTGAGAAGACGATGGCTCCCATGCAATAAATATAGTCGCGTCCAAGGAGTAGATTGTAATCTAAAGGTACTTGAACTACCATAACATTCATGTGAACAATTTTCCTTCTCAAAGATGGGCACATTTGGAAGGATCCCTAAAGGTCGACTGGTTCCCTTGTCGAAGCCTATTAGATTTCTCATTTCAGGCAAAAGCAATGGCGAACCAAGCGCTTTCCAAGCAGTTAAGGAAAGGATACTCACAGAAGCCCCTTCATCAATGATGGTACCAACCATGACCATTCTGTAAGCTTGTACAATAATTTTGAATGGTACACTGGCTGGCAAATGGGGTTTGCCTAGTAGATTCCAGTCGAAGGAAACAACTAGGTTGCTTGGTGGTGCGACCGAATAGACGCCGGGTAGGACTCTGATGAACTTCCTTCCTATGGTAAAGGAACGGGAGGACTGCCCCCAAGCTCATCAGTGTCGGTGTTGATGAAAATAATTTGAACAATGTCATTCTCTTTCTCTTCAGTGACAGTATCGTTCGAAGATGAACCCTCTGAAGGAAATACTGGGTCAACTGCCATATCGACCCTTTGACTTTCGTCTGGTATGGATTCCGAGGGTTCATTATCAACGATAGGTGCTTCGGCTGACCACAAGGATGGGCTAGCCGGATTTTCAACTGGTGGAGGGCTCGGCAAGAGTTTTTGATATCCAGAAGGAAGTTGCAACGGTGAAACCGGACGATTATCTCAAACTCTTTTAGCCTCTTCAAGGAAGGGAAAACGGTGGACGGCGTGGTCACCTTCACACAAGTTACAAGGAAGTTTAGGATTCCTTCTTTGTCCATGTGCTTCACTTTCACTGGTTGACGGTGAGCATTCAACATGATCG